>JAHWFP010003686.1:116913-134814 GCA_023313725.1 Lithobius niger
AGGGACTTTTTAGATTTATAAAATTCTCACCCCTAACCCTATAAATTGATTATACTAATCATTGAAAAATTTTATAAGATATCCACAGAAGGGAAACAGGAAAATGTAGCCTACTTAGAACTTTTCTAATTGCCTTAATTAGAGGTAATGAAAAATAGCTAGCATAGTGAACATGTTACCTCTGATTTTTTTTCCCATTTTACATCTAAATTTTGAAACTCGCAAATATTGAGTAGTTTTGAGTTGTTAAGGAATTAACAATTAAACTTACTAGTTTATCAATTCGTTTTCAATGTTTCCCCACAAGGAAAAAATACAGTTAACTGATTTAATCACCCGAGGGTTTTGCCAGCCAAACGTTACACAACTATATTTCACTTCAGCCACAGAAACATGTTTGCTGACCACGGTATTCAAAATGCAGAAACCTCACTGACAACTTGGAAACGTGAACTAATACATCCATCGAAGCCGACAGTCTGCTTTAAAGACTGGCCTTCTGAGGAAACAAGATACACTATCAACGAAGCAAGGTTGCTTTCCCTCCTTGTGGATGTTTCTGGCCTTTCGGTCACCACTGAGAAAGACTGAACAGCTACTTAGCTCGGCTGGAGTATGAAGCCAGTATCCGCCCCGGCAGCGCAGTGGGTAGAGGACCCGGCCTAGTCAGCGGGAATTCATGGGTTCGAGTCCCAGTCGGGGGCAGTTGTCTTTACTTTCCTTCTCAGATTAGTGTATTGTGTATCCTCACAAGGCCAGTCTTTAATGCAGACGGTTTGCTTCGTTTACCCTTTACCTTGTGATTTATTCTTTATTATTTACATCAATATTTAGAATTCTTCTCGTTTACATGACTAAAAAATGTACCCAAACACGGCCGTTTTGATAAAAAAAACTAAGAAAGTATTTTGACCACCATTTTGGATTTAATGTAATGGCAGAGCCTGTGGCTGGGAAACCAACCATCAGCTTTCGAATCAAAGATTGGTTGTCTCACTGATCCTAGGTACATAGCGAAAGCCTACCTAAGTACAATCGAATGGATCAACTCTTGCTTGTGAATCATAATGACAAGACTGAAGCATCGACATTCAAATGCCAAGCTCACATTAAGACTCGGGACGAGAGAAAACATTGCATCAAGAGTCACTTAACACCGATGTGACCCTGTTTCCACATGGATAATCAATTACTTTCCATGTTTAGCGATTTGCTTTAAGAAAGAATCAGATTACTAAGCTACATCCTGCAACTGGTTGACCTAACTGAGAATAGTACAAATAGAAAACTATTTTTAATTATTAAACCGTCAAAAACATTAGGCCTACACAGTTTTTGTTCTTCGTGTGTGGTAACTAGGCTTAACGAACATGACGTGGAGGTTTGAAGCACAGTGTACTACTTCTGAAAAATGCAGATTCTTTATTTTATAATATGTTAAGTCAAGAAATTAATGCGTTCCAAATTTTCGTGCCATTTGCGGGGTTCTCACGCACATGCATTTAGCTTTTACACTCAAGCTGTAGAATAAATTAATTATCAACACTGGCAGTGTTGATGCTAAAAGTATAAAGCACGGAAATACAACTCAAGACCAGAAAACATTTAGCGCCTCTTAGGATACATAATAGTGCTGGACTCACTCATGCTAGAATGCAGATTAAAGTCAACATGCTCAATGAAATCCAAAACAAAAGCTCTAAATACACCATGAGAGGGACAACATAGTGGGACAAAAAATACAGTAACGTAAAATAAAACACTAAAGTGTCCACTTCAACTGTCACTGTGCCAAACATAAAATTATTGCAGCAACTTTACGTGCCTTTTGTAAATATTATGACGCTAAGGGCCACCAGAATGTTGTGAGAAACGTGCTACGTGTTCATTTATTGACATATTTATCTAGTCTATAGAGTTAGTGTCACTACTTCTCAGTTTCCAGTCTTTAAATCCATCAATGAATCGTTGTGGTCGACATTCATTCATCACTCAGTAACAAATTTATCTGTTTCTCACAAAAATAATAAAGGCCACACATTTAGGAGACCTATTATCCTAAAATGTGAACACAATTTATATTTCCTTCCTTCTGGGTGTATGCTCACACGCTGTGAACTGTTTTAGACATGGATAGAATAGCCACCCATTACCCCTACTTGATGCAGTTTTCTGCTGACAGGTGACTGTCACATTGTATTTAGAAACTGTAATTTTAAACATCTGTAAACTGAAAGATTTGGAACTGAATGGTTTTAATTCTGAATCAATTAAAAAGTAATCCTAAACAAAGACCAAGTAATTTGTGACGATACGAGTAATTTGTGATAATTTGTGACGATAGTGTTAGCTAGGGGGCAAGGTGGCCTGCTGGTTCGCATGACCGTCTTCTGTGCCAGAGGTCCCGGGTTCGAATCCGGCCTCAGCCACCCCTGGTATTTTCGGGCAGAGAAGGGCCCTGCGATGTATCGTGCTCATGTCGATTGTGGCATGTAAAAGAACCTAGGATTTCCGATAGGATTTACCTAGCAAAATTGACTCTCTCTCCTTCTGGCGCCATGGCTAACGCTGGGTGCGCATAAAAAAAAAGATGTTGTTAGCTCAATGTAAAATGTCCTTAATGCTTTTACAAACTCATACTTGATAATTGCCATCGACCTGCAAGGAAAATTTTTGGAAATACCACCCCAACACCAACACCACCACCGTCATGGCACCACTACCACCACCGTCATGGTACCACCACCACCACTACGGCACACATTACAAGAAACTTTGTTGGAGCTTGTATCACAATATTTCTAGATCTTTTGACATTGATCTTTGGATATGGGACCTTACAACCTGTCGACATTGGATACAGAATATCCTAGCTGCTTGTGAGTTATTAATTACAGAACAGTAATTCCATCGAAAAGAAATTTACACTGCAGTAGACCTAACGAGTGCGTTACCAAAGAAAGTTTTTGCGACCCTAGCTGCACATGGACTGAACACTCTGACTTTAGGTCAGCTACAACATAGATTTCTTGGGCGGAATTACTGTTCCATAATTAATTAATAACTCGCAACGACATTTTGTATCCAATGTCCAAAGTTTATGAGTCCATCTAGAAAGATTTTGATGCCAGTTTCACTAAAGTTTGTTGTAATGTCCACCCGGATGGCCGAAGTGGAAAAGTTCCTACGGTTTTCACTGCAGAGATAGATGCCAATCGTTTATCAAGTGCGAGTCTCTATAGTGTCTGCGGCCAGTCTTGAGTCCTGCAGGTATTTTTGAGCGGCTACGTCTTCCTGGATGGGGTGGCTTTAGTCGACGGCCACCATTATCTTTTGTAACCATCTTGGATATCAACAAGGCACTCTGCTACCAAAAACATACAGTTGATTATTTGCGTCGTTCTGTGGCGAACTCAGATAGGCCGCGGACACTTTAAGAAGCTAAAAGGACATTGTGCAATGAGCTAAAATCGGATCATCACAAATGACTTGGTCTGTGTTGAGGATGATATTACAATAATTGATTTAGAAGTAAACCCACTGATTTTCAAATCATTCACTTTAGTAGGAATTACAGTTGAATCCTAAATACAATATTTTTCCTACGGTCAACTGCATTTCAATAGATCAAGAACATGTCCATTAAATAATTGCTAGCAACAAGAGAAAAAAACACAAACCTACAGAAAACAATTTAAAAAAAAGAATTTCATTTCTGCAAGAATCCACGACCCGTTAACGTTAATCCCCACGATATAAACTCTCACACGACAGCGTTACAAAACTTATTTATAAGAAATTCCAGGAGCATGAAAGTAAAAGCATGGCTCGGCCTGATCGCACCTCGGCCAGTTCTTCTTGCACCTGCTTCAGTTGTGTTTCCTTGAGTCCCAGCTGTGCGCACAGCGTCACAGATCGCTCCGATTCATCCCGGGCGTGCTTCAGGATGCTCCACTTCTCCCGCTCCGTCTCATCCCGTTCAGCGGCCAACTGACGGAACAGACAGACATACGGACAGATGGTTAGAATGCTTGCCATGCAAGGGTGGTTACATTTACAACATGCCACTGATCTAGACTACATAAACATATCTGGATGGAATGTAGGGAAATCATTGAATACCTCACTACCTGCTTCCTATATCTTAACAATTAATGTAATCCATGCTTTGCTGGATGAGTTAATGGGATATTTTTTAAAGGCCTGTCGTAAAGAGAATTGTCCTCTTTTATGTATTTGAAGCTTTGCTCAACTGATATTCTCAATCACTCAATTTCTCCAATGTATAAAGAACGAGGTTACAATTGATTCCAGAATTTCAAGCTTAAACCATTCAATTTGCTGTAGACATTACATGTCTAAGCTAACCCGTTCTAATTCCTAAACCATACTAAACTCAGAAGACGGCGAAAATTGGCTTCGTGGTCGTGAAGACAAGAAATAAAAGTCAGCCCCTGACTGGCTATGAAAGAACCACGGTAGACATCCAGCAAACAGTAGAATTTTCAGCAGTTTATTCCTGCCTTGATCATCTATCGAATGAATACACAATGAGATGATGCTCCCCATAAAACATAAAAAAACTTATCAAACTTGTACAAGTAAGTACAAGTTAGATAAGCTTTTTTATGTTTTATGGGGAGCATCATCTCATTGTGTATTCATTCGATAGGTGATCAAGGCTGGAATAAACTGCTGAAAATTCTACTGTTTGCTGGATGTCTACCGTGGTTCTTTCATAGCCAGTCAGGGGCTGACTTTTATTTCTTGTCATACTAAACTCATTTTCTTCAAGTATGTCAAGAAAAGGTAACAGCAAAGTGCATCAAAAAAATGCGAATAAGTCAAATTTTTGGTGAGAAAGAAATATATGCAAACACAAAATTAAAAAAAATCACAATTTATTTTATTTGTGCATGAATTGATTATCTTTTCTTGTCACCCAACAAGACTTTAGGACTAGGTGACAATTAAAAGAGAATCTAAACACAAATGACAAAAAATGCAAATGCAGAAAAAGCAGAATTCATTATTTCCCATTCTTTTTATTTTATCTACGTGTAAGGCTTAATTCAAAAGAACTTGCTGTTGTTGCCAGCCAGTATACACGACAGCGTACTAAATCCACTTCCTCAACATGTGGCTATCAAGAAGAAATAAGGACTAATACATCAGATGAACCATCCAGATATGAATACTAGAGATCAGTGTTATATCATGCACATACATACACTGCACACGCATACAAACATATTATTCGCATGACAGGGAGAGCAGAGCGAGGTAGGAAGAGAGTAGATGAGTGAAGCTTCAGTTTCACCTCTTTCAATATTTTCTCCCCAATAATCCATATCTGTTATTGTCTATTATACGTAGCTATTCCTTGGACAGAATTAATTCCTTGGACAGTATTTTAAGAAATTTGCTGTGTGTGACTCAGAGTAGCAATGTACGAAGGTCCAGTTTAGTTCTGTATACATGTTTAAGTTCGAAGATTTATAATCCATGGCTAAAACAGAAGTTAGACAGCTAAAATCGGTTTGCAGCGTAAGGCTAAGTCAGTATCATAACAGTATTAATCAAGAAGGAAAGAAGCAATGTACCATAACTGTAAGACACAATTTGATAAAACTGCTAACAGACGATGGATGTATATGGTTGGCAAAATTTTAGTGTTAGTCTTCAACAGAACAAACCCCTCCTTGTCAGATGAAGTTATATTCAGGCCAGAATCGACTTGTGTGTACAATACACGCGGGTCGACTTGCCTTCCTGATTTAACTTTTGGGTCAAAACCTATACTCTGATTCAAGAATGAACGTTTTCCTTATATGGACATCTCACTGTCCTAACAGAGCAGCGTCAAGTGACGTCATATTGGCTACGAGACACCATTTGGAGGTAATAGCTACAAGGTGCACTATATTAAAATGTAACGGGAAAAACGGCACTTCTAGTGAAGACAATGCTTTGAGAGTGGATTTCTTTGCCTTAAAAGAACGTTGTTTTCTCCAACAACAAAAATCGCGCGTTATAGGCTTAAGAAATCTAGTCTAATAGCATTGGCTTCAATAAGACGATCTTTCTATCTCCTTCCAGTGCTCCTTGCAGCTAACCCAGTTACTGGCTCCACCATACAGTTATACACAATAATACTACACCGTGTCACTGCCCTATACCAATAAATGAGTTATAGATTGCTCCCTTTCCTTAAATTTTGGAGACTAACTACTCTCTTCGGGATGGAGGACTTACATACAACAGCTGCCACACAAAGCTCGTATGTCAGATACTGTTGGGAGGCTGGCAGCGCCACCAACTGCTCGGTCGGGTAAAAATCTATTTAGCATTGTTAAAACCAATTGATAAAAGAATACTAAATTAATCGCTTAAAAATATCATAAGTAAGATTAGGACATTAAAATGATTTCAAGAGCGATCAGAAATCACTGACCAAGTTTTATTATTTTTAAAAAAATCCAACATTCAATTTTAAAACGGGTTGTAGAGATGAGTGGAGCTAAGTATAACGAATGGTTTTGTGTTTCGAGAAGCATGCCGAGTCGCCGCTCAGGCTGAATCTTCTTCCGTGGTTCAGATTTGTTGTAACAAATGGAATTCGGTTTGAATCGATCGAACACAAAATAAGTTCTTCAACTTCGGATGGTGCCCATCCGCACGGTACTTCGTCAGTTTCCGTAGGTATAGAGCAGACGTGACATTTGCCGCCATATTGGCACCAATATGGGTTTTGGAGGGCATAACTGCAAGGTGCACTACATAAAAATGGAGGGAAAAATAAACGGAAGAGCAGATTTCTTAGGCATAAAATAACGTTGTTTTCTCCAACAACAAAAATCGCGCTTTTTAGGTCTAAGAAAACACTCTTCACAGCATCGGCTTCAGTATGACGCCCTTCTGTTTCTCTCTGCAGTGCCCCTTGCAGCTAACCCATTGAGGCACCAGCATAGAGTTATATACAATAATACTACGTCGTGTCACTGCTCTATTGTTGCCCCCATGTTTGGTTTCAAGTTTCGCCTGTCGTGTTGTGCACTATGCAAGAATTTCGAACTGGCGCTGCGATCGGTCAGCTTACGGGTAGCCGTACATAACTCATCCATCTAGAAGAGAGTAATTAGTCCAAGGTTAAACCATCATACGTTACAGACTGAATGACTGAACCACCTTTAACTTGTAATGAACGATGGATCGTACAGAAGTGACTAACCAATAATACTTTTGTTTCTATTAGAACAGTGAGATGCCCACATAAGGGAAACATTCTTTCTTGAATCAGACTATAGGGACTGACAGGTTTAACGCATTATGTATTAACGACTTACTCTTTGACACAAGCAGTAGACTTTTGTGCCACAAGTTCTAATCTAAAGGTTACTCCAAACCAACATTTAATAACTTAGCGTGCAGCAATGTATCAAATTCATCCATTAGGTTCTAAATGCTATCGTTTTACAATCGTCTACACAGCCACTATTTCTTGATAGTGGCTTCATGGTGATTGCATTTATGGTGTTGAGTTTGGTAGAGATTTAAGTACTAGTTGTAGTAGGCCTATAGCAGTGTTTTGATACAGTCACGAGTTCTCTGTTGTTATCCATTTACTCCTAAACAGTAAACAGTATAATTTGTATTTGTTTACGTGTAGTACATTTGTTTAACTGAAACCTGATGCTGTTAACTCCATACTATAAATCATAGTTGCCACTAGGGCATTATAAGGAGCTAACCTAACCATTCATGTTCTGAAGGATTTTTAGTAGGCTACACGGAAAGTGTCTTAGTTTCAGCTAATATACTAACAGCAAAAGTGTAAAAAAATGTACTAAGCATACATAAAGCCTGCTTAAAGATTACAAATGGATATTCACAAGAATCATAATACAATTATCCTACGGTTCTTACAAAGAAAAAATCTAAAAATTTTCTTCAGGACATCCACCGTCAGGAAGCCATCTAGACCTAGAAATGTTGGTTCATCCCACATAGTAATGAATTACGGGTCGGGTACATTCGGTAGCTTCGAGAATGCAAGGTATTTAATAATAATAATAATAATAATGGTTTGTTACAAATGCAGGAGGAGGTCACGGCAGGCCACAAGTGCCACTTATACTTCGCGTAAGTAATGTAAGTCGTAAAACACAACCGTCACAAGGACCTGAATCAGACAAGGGATAAATATCATCTAAGAAATTTAGATATGTCACCGGCTAAAAGGCAAGTTTAAAATAAATCTAGGGAAGTGACCTTGACAGTTTCAGCTTGGAGTGAAGAATTCAATAAATTAACAACACGATATGAGAAAAAGGTATTTTCGACGGTCACTTTTGATCGCTTAAAGGCGCCTGTTTACCATTTCAACAGCGTTGCCCATATTCTAAACACAGCATCCACGCTCCAGATTCTTCGTCATCCAATAGGCTGATGTGGGCCACGTGATCTCGCTTTAGTTATGAACATAGCAGTGCTGCTGCGAATAGCATTGTTCCATTTTTAATTTACCGCTATTTTCTTTATATTGCTGGAAGATTTTACGGTGCCGCATCTAGGAGTTGACAAGGTGAAAAAGTGAAAAGGCGCCTTTAACAGGGTGGCCTCTAGTTCTGCGAAATCCAATGGTAAAAAAAAACCCGTTCATATACTATAACGTCAACCAAACCATGCAGAAAGGAGTATGTTAAGCAGAGATCAGTCTACGATGCGCACATTTCAAGATATTCTAAGTATAACTACTCAATCTGCTCGGCATAGTATTTGTGCCGTATGCCTATAGCAGAAAATTTATTTTCTAACAATGTGATTTGAAGTAAATTCTTCACTACGCTGAGCTATCACGTAGCAAATCACAAATAACTGTGTTCGCTGGAGCATTTAAAAACTCCATCCAGTTACAAAACAGCTATTAAAAAATTCTTCAACGAGCACTCTTCAGAGATAAGCCACACGGTTGCACCAAAAACCCACCGTTTCGTTCCGAACCCGATTCCACAGTTTCTGCAGGCTGACAAAACGTGCAGGCAGAGCTTCGATTAACTTACCACATAAACCCCATTTTTATGCGCCACTTAAAAATCTTACTGGTTTCCTCGGCTTTTATTTCTTCTTAACCGATCCAATACGCTTTCTTCTTTTACGATTATGTAGGCAGATTTTCAGTTTACCGCTGCTGGTTAATAGTCGTCGTTTCCAATGCAAGATTACGGACACTTGGGGGAAGCACGGAGCGGAGCCCATCCAGTCTAACGTATATAGTTTTATGGTATACAGGATCAGTTAGATGGCAAGAACCGAGATTAAGAAAGCGACCATCTTGAAGATTGGAGGAGTGCTTTTAGTAAAAGCTTTGTTTCGGAAACGTCTTTGATGAAGAAGGGAGAAAAAAAAAAAAGAACAGAAGAATTCGTTTAGAGTGAGTGGATAAAAGCAGTTTCATAGCCCTTTTGGTTAGAATTTAATCGTCTCTTCTCTATACCTGGGATGCGTAAACTTTTAAAACATACTTAAAGCGAAGGAAAAAATGTTCCTTGTAGTAAGACAAAGTGAATAATCTTGTAGTGACGTGTTCAAAGTCTTCAAAAATACATCAGATGGGTTCAGAAAAAAAACAACCGGATTTTAACTAAATGCTCGATACTAGAGACGACAACTTTCAAGTACGCAAGGTAAAGACGAAACGACGAAAACGTAGTGCATAAAGGTGGCTTACTGAACTAAGTTATTTCTAGTGTATGATTTTCGCTGTTGGTTAATTTCCAATTTTCCTTTATATTATTTCCAGCGATTTAGTTCTATTTAGTTCTCTTTTATTGAGCCTTATGAGTGTATGATTTGTCTTCCTTCTCCATTGTCTATGGCCGAGCGAATTTCGGTCGAATGGAGTCCTGGTCACGGTTGTGACCTTAATAACGGGTTCTTTATGTCAGTGGAGGATGTGGCCACAGCGATTAAGACGCTATGCAAGTGATCTGGGGGCGAACTGGGTAGCCGGTTCGAATCTGGGTCATGCAACTCCGACGAAACGTAAGTGCATAAAGGTGGCTTACTGAACTACGTTATCTCTAGTGTATGATTTTCGCTGTTGGCTAATTTCTAATTTTCCTTAAGGTAAAGATGGTAAACGGTTAAATGAAGTAATGAGTCAGCATTGAAAAACTTTGTGAGAACAGAAAATACACTAAGAAAAAAACCACAGGAAAAAGACCAAGGCTCCGACTCGAACTTCAACCCGGAAACGAGCCCATAAGTTCGAGTTCCGGTCGGGACAGTTTGTCTTTACCATCGTTCTCAGACTAGTTTAACTTGCATCCTCGGAAGGCTATGCTTTATGATATCACGAATGTCGAAATGTTTGTCGTGCAGGGACGAAGGCTGGTATGATTAACGTTCCGTTGGGACGAGGGGGTAATCGTCTAACTAGAAAATCGCACAATTGGAAGAACGTATACAGTAAAACAGTATAAGGGCGCGTTTACGCAACGACTCGCCTTTGCATTCTCGCAGCTAGAACTCAATCGCGATGGCAAAGGTGACATTGCCATGGTAACAACGCTAAATGGATTAGCTAAATCCGACATCGTTTGAGTAAATACTTGCAGTCTTATAATCCGTGCCAATAATATAAAGAATTCCTCATGACGAAACAATTTTTCCAAACGCTTCTGAACTCACGTTATTTGCTGTTTTCGTTGCGAGGCGGCAGACATAAAACCGCCGCCATGTTGGAATTTGAGGTGATTTCTAGCTTCTAGCTGCGAGAAAGCAAAAGCGTTTGGTTGTGTAAACGTGCCCTTACGGAAAATCGTCTAACACGAAATTCGTACAATGAAAAATCGTCGAACACGAAATTGGAAAATCGTCTAATGCCTCGCTCGCGTCGCTGCGGCTAGACAGATAACATCAGCAACCATAGCTATAGTAATGTCCAGTTAAACGTTTATCAGCTATATTACTGCCCAGTTAGACGTTTATCCATTATACGCTTACACAATATTTCGTTTCGATGAATTGCCAGATTTGTTATTTGGGCAGATATTAGACGATCCCACTAGACGATTTTCCAGTTAGACTTTCGTCCGACGCCCCGTTCCGTTAGACGACCATAAACCCAAAATGGGGAACAAACAGAAAGGCCATGACACCGCACACTTCGTAAGGTCTGGGCTGCGTCTTCCTGACGCTCGAAGGCATACTGGAATCACTCAGGTTCAATTAAGTAGATTACTCACTTATTATCCTTGGCACTTTACAGTGTTGGTTCGATTAATTTCATTCCTTTAATCGCCAAGTTATACAGGAGACATACGACTTGTAATACGTAGTCACTGGGAAAGCCGCGAGTACAGTAGACGTATATGACCACTATAGTAAACGTTATTTTAAACGGCAACTGATCTGCTTAACCTTACAAACGAAATTAAACCTAAAGTGGAAATCCACGCCTTTAACGTCTAGTTTATAAGAGAAAACGCGAAGACAAATTGCATTAGAGTTCCGCGGGCCGAGACCAAATTATTGGACGTGAGCCCAACTTTGACCGGGACTTGTTGTTAAACAGCCAGACAACCTTGCCTCCGAACAACGGGCAAATGCTGAAACTGAAGCATATTGGGGTCAAACAGAATGCTGTTGCACACACCATCTTCTTGTTTCTCCTCTTATCCTCGGTTCGCAGCTGCAGAGCGCTCGTGCCAAGACCTTGGGAATGTTTCGTTTTGCATCAAATGGGTTAGCTTTTTTTGTGTGTGATTCTTTCCGAACGCGTGGCGCGAACTAAAGATACCTAAACAAAGAGGGCGCACCAGTTAGAAGATGGCGTGTCCTTCCAATAACACGAAGGCACACCCGTATTGGATAGAACAGTTTAGGCGTTTGAGCTGGGTTGTAGTTGATGAGGGGCTGGGGTGGGAAATACTTTTCCCTTCCGTCTCCAAGTTCAGTTAGATGTTATACTGTTGGTCAATATAAACTTAAAAGGGCAACTCAAAGGTCAATCTAAAAGGTTCTGACCCTTTAGAACCGTTCTGGTTAGACCCGCCAGTGGAGCGACTACAAAAATACAACTCAAAAAACGGGGAGGGGGTTAAAAGGCTTAGGCCGATTGTTTGTGTTTCTAGTGAGGGTAAAATACATCATATCAAAAACCAAAACTGGTAAAAGGGGCCGCCAAGTTCCGAATGGTTCGGCCCTTCAAAGGAGTGACATTAACACACCAAAACATTCGCCAAGTTAATCGCACCACTTAATAGTTCGAAGGTTAAATGAAAACTAGACAATTGCTACTTTCGGTAGCACTGTTCAAGTTTTTATTTAACGTCCGAAGTATTATTCGGTGCGATTAAGTTTTGGTGTGTTGATATCACTCCTTTGGAAGGCCGAACCATTCGGAACTTGCCGGCCCCTTTTACCAGTTTTGGTTCTTGATATGATATCACTCCTTTTTTTTTTTTAATTGTGTATTGACTCAACTCCACTACCGAGCAGATGTGTAATAAAGTGCCCCCTCAACAAGAAATTTGTTTTCAACAATTTGCTACTACCTTTTGCCTATAGGCCGAACCATTCTCAACTTAGTCACCTCTTTATAGGTTTTTGGTTTGGTTTTAATTTTGTTGTAATTTGTTTTAGTTAGTTTTGGTGTGATGATATCACTCCTTTGAAGGGCCGAACCACTCTCAACTTGGTGGCCTCTTTACCAGTTTGTGGCTTTGTTTATTTTGCTTTGTTTTTACAGTTGGTTTATTTTTCGCGAATTGGACGTGAATACAATTTCATTGGCAAGGTTTGTTTAGATTTATCGTGATACACTAGTGTGTGTCTAGGCACGCACGAGTATACACATTGTCACTGTCCGAACTTTGTCCGTCCAATGAGAGACGATGCCGACAATACTAACAATGGTTATAACAATATTTACGTACTTACGCGCCATCCCACGCCATCCCCGTTACATCCCTAGGCTCCAAACCATAAAAGGTACGCAGTCTGTATCGTATTGCAGCCATTCGTTCAATTTCATAGCTGGAAGCCTTCCCGTTATCTCGGTATCGATGAATAATCACCCTATGGGAATTAACATGGGGATGAGCGGACTACCTAGCTAGTAGCACATTTACAACGATATTGAGGGTCAGATTTTGCATTGAAAGCAGCTTAGCTAGCATTCCTACACGATAATTTTTGTCAGGTGGGTCATTGCTCTCGATTTCAACACAATTTAAGCTTTTGTGCCGCATTATTATTTTTCCCCAAGTACCTGAAATGATATAAGACACTGACGCTATGGCGTCGCCCTACAATGGTTTACAACCTCGACAATAGAATTGATGTGATGTTTGTTGTGATGTTTGTTGCCTAACTTGGCGCGACACACTAGAGTGTGTCTAGACAAGATAATACTGGGTCCAGGAAGAAATTTTATGACGGGCGGTTTTAAACCAGTTAGGGATTGGAAAAACCATTCGTCGGTAGTGGACTAAGCCCTGAATTCAGTGGCCGCGATGGAAAGGACACTCTCCCGTTTCCTAAGCATCTAAACCACTTCCGGTGAGTATGATGACTTGCAAGTTTTTTGAACAAAGACAGTCATAGTTTAAAATATTGTGCGAAAAATAAAAATTATTACATCTGATACTTAAAGGTTTGAAATAGATACGAAGGCGTAAGTTTTTAATCGTTGCTCCCCCTCTACTCGCAAAGAGTGGACAGCGAAATATTGACGCGCCCCGTTCCACTTTTGAGGAGGGCAGCCATCGGTTGGCTATAGAGCAGCGTCATGTGACGTCATACTGTCTACAAGAGAGATAGCTGCAAGGGGCACTAGATTAAAATGGAGGGTTAAACAACGGCACTTCTAGTTAAGGCAGTGCTTTGAGAGCGGATTTCATTGGCTTAAAAAACGTTGTTTTCTTCAATCCCTTATGCTGCTAAGTTGTAATTGGAAAATAAAGATTCCACTTGCTTAAAAATGTCAGCAACTGCCAACAAATCGACAAAATCGCGCATTATGGGCCTAAGTCATCCACTCTAAATAGCATTGTCTTCAGTAAGACGCTCTTCGTTTCCCCCTCCAGTGACCCTTGCAGCTATCCCAGTTACTGGTTCCAGCATAGGGTTATATAAAATAGTACAACGTTGTGTCACTCACTGCCCCATACGTAGGCTATTGCACCAGATTTGTAATCGTAATTTGAAATCTTAATAAATTTAGAAGTAACATAAAACAGAAAAGATTTAAGACAAGTAATTCAGCAAATCAGTCTAACTGCATTACAATTTTATAAATAGCAATATCGGTTTGTTGGTAGTTTGTTAATTGATTTGGTGATGGGCGATCTCTCACCACCGTTTTCGTCTGGACCGAAGCTAAAAAGACAAGAATCGTGTGAACGCCCTAGCCTGAGAAAGAATCGACTACTGCCCTGAATGGGACTCAAACCCAGAACATCCAACTTACTAATCAGGGTACGCTACCAATTGCGCTACTCGGCTAGTAAGCGGGGTGTGCTGGGCTCGAGTCTTATTGCCGTAGGTTAGTGTTGACGCAATGTGATTTCAGCCCAGTGCTCATAGAGTCAGTTTTCTTTTCTTTCTGGCCTTGTATCCTGTATTCTCACAATGCCAATAGCCCAATACTTAACGCTGCATCGTCAACTCTTTATCTTATGGTTTATGGTTTACCCATGAAATAAAAACTGTACATTTTCAACTGCGAAATAATTTTCAACACGCTTTGAAATGGTTTCGAAACAATTCTACCACATTTATACAACCGTAAATTTTAAAGGCTGTGTTAAATCCACGATTTTATCTTGGATGTCAATCACTTCTTTTTTTTTTTTGCATTGTTCACTAACAA
Source organism: Lithobius niger (assembly GCA_023313725.1). Lineage (NCBI taxonomy): Eukaryota > Metazoa > Arthropoda > Chilopoda > Lithobiomorpha > Lithobiidae > Lithobius > Lithobius niger. The sequence continues at coordinate 131,792 of JAHWFP010003686.1, forward strand.
AGCTAGGAAAAGTTCCCAATGACTGATTCTTAAGTTTCTGTAGTTTTCTTGTTACTAATAAAATATAAAACAATAACCTAAACTTGAAAAATCAACTTTACTTTTAATCTGACATTTGGCAAATTCCGTCTACGGTACAGCGTACTTAAAACTTATCCTCCTATTAACCGAGACCTAGTTGGCTGCCAAGTTGACGTTCCTAAAGTGTTAGATGGTGTAAATTTCATTTCGTTTTCGTGTGTCGTGCGCACGCAGGTTTTAATTAAGCCATTTCGTGGAAACGTTAAGTAGAAAAGACACTTTAAAATGGAGTCCTTTCTAGATAAACGAAGTTCCGAAATGGAATACCGAGTTTCGCAATGTACTTTAGAAAGAACTGTTTTTAAAAAGTAAACATCAGAAAAGGATACCTAACAGCAGGAAAAAATGAAAGTTTGTTTTCTCGCCGCCCGGAGGCGGTTAGCTTCATCGGCTCCTGCTTACAGTAATGAAAAAAAAAAAAACTCTTCTACAGATAGGAAAAGGTACAGACAGCAAAATACTTTCTTTGGTTATCCGAATAGTCTACATTTCAAACGTGACCTCCCAGTCATGTACATGATTAAAGACGTATGAAGTGCGTGCGTGCGTGTTTGTACCTCTACTCCTCTGGAACCAACGGACGTACAAAGATGGGAGCAGGACCAAACGAAAGATAATTAAATTGCGTTTCGGTTCGGCTTATTTTCATTGCTGTAACTTGATATTATGACCCTCAAATACGCGAAAGAACCTGAAAACGTAAAGTCAAAGTTTTTTTTTACCCCCATGATACTTGTTAATGACGTCATAGTTTGTTTATGCAAACCTCCTTGAGCGAAGCGCAATGATCTGGAAAGGGATGCACGCAAAAAATGACCTAAAAGGAAGACGTATTTTGCAATATACCACTTATAGATCGTAAAATTGTTTTTGTATATCAACTGACTTCATGCATGGAAAAATCGGACTCGTAGACCCGGTTTTAAAAGGGTGTCAAACATTTATGTTTCTGAAGCATGGAGGTGCGTAAATTGAGCGAGCAAAGCGAGCGATTTCCCTGTAGACTAAACCTTTTCAATGTGTGTTTCGCTTTGCTCTCTTAATCTTTCATATATCACCTTCGTAGTATATGGGATTACTTCAGGAGGAGAAGACGGACAAACGCGCAAACAAACAAATCGTATGTTTTGAATGATGTAGGTGAAATGCAGATGTGCTGAGAAATGTGATGAAGGAATTGTTAGCAACAATTGCAATTCGTTTGCATCGAAATAATCAGTACATCGATTTGTGATGCTCTTGGAATTTAAATTACATGAAGCATGGATCGACGCCAATGGAGTGAGCGAAGCGAATTAACGATATGGCTAGTTTTTATTCAATGATTGTTTTCTTAAACGGGTACATTTAAAGGCAAAGGTGATAAAACCGGCGTATGATTTGAGCAGGGTCATGGCTCCAATTTTTCGGCTAGGTAATTGGCACAGCTGGAAAAGTGGACGTTACAGTCAATGAGTAGCGACGTTTCGGAGCATACAACACTACGTTATGAAGTCTTAACAAATAAAGTACACCGGCCACAAGTTCTGCTTTCACTTGGCGGAGATCACCGGTTGTTGCTGCAAACTAAACGCCCGAGTCCCTCCATGCTAAATTGCTGAATACGCCTGATGGCGTCCACCATGTCAGTGGTCGTGTTGTTAGGAAAAACCATGGAGGAAAGATGTTATTTCCTCCATGGGAAAAACGCCGCCTGGTGGCGAGTGTGGCCGGTGTTTTTTCGAGAGGACCGCTGCGTGTTATTAGGTTTCGTAGCATCAAAACGTTCGTGTACTAATACTTAAGGTAAATACAAGTCGTATTTTCAAACAAGGACATGCCTCACTTGTTCAGCAACCACAAACAAGTCGAATTCATGGGAATAATTCATCAGTCGTCCTACTGAGTGCCCAGGATTTCGTTTTCACACTTTATTTTATTCGCTCTCCTTAGTATTTTTTGCCAGGCATTTTTAAGCTGCGTGATCGCAACGTACGGTGGCTTATTGGGACATTATTATGTGAAGGCAAACCAAGCAGTGCTACATGAAAATACAAACAACGTTTCGAAAATTTTCAATTTTCGTCATCAGGTTAGCAATAAAATTAAAGCATGGCAAAAGCCACTAAGTCATCCTAACTGAAAACGGATAAAAACCTCCAATTTCTCCCCTCAAAAGAGGCAGAAAGGGCAGCTGAAAAGCAACGACCCACCTGCTCCGTTGGGATGCCACGTCGCAAGGCAAGGTGTATGCAAATCGGGGTCACGTGTTTCAAAGGTGCGATGCATTCGTTATGTGGGTTTCACAATATGCCTGGCAAAAGAGTCGAGTTTAAGTGTTTTAATTACAGGAAAATATTCTTTTAGAAATTTATTATCTGGCACTAACGGTGGGGATTTCCAGTTGAGGTCTACAGTTAATCTTGGGCGTAAGTTTGGTATCACGATTATCCGGCGATTTCCAATGCGAATTAAGTTGAGGGCTAAGGAATGTAGAGCCTTTAAGCTGCAGCCTAACTTAATACGGAGCAGTTAGTCCCAAGCCAAAAAAATAGGTGATTTCCAATCAGGTTTAGCGATAATCCTCGGGTTTAATGAGCATGTTAGGCCTGGGACTAAGGATGAAATTTAGACCCAGGCATACCATGGTCTAAGTTGAGGTTTAAGCACGTCTTTCGAACGCGATGCTTCACTGCACGACCTGAGTGTTGGTATGAAGTGTGATTTCAGGGGTACATTTCCCCACCAGTCAACTCCCTCAAGTGTCACTCTGGTTAACAGTTATCGTCAGGTCAGTAGAAGATGATAATTTTCCTTTTCTCCAATAGGGACACAACATTTTCAGTTCGTAAATGTGAATTGGTTTAGGTTTTCGAAGTGACCACGTACATTGACATGTTTTAACAGATTAACATAACTAATTTGTACCGGGGCCATAGCAACCCCGAGGATAGGGGGGGGGG
>JAHWFP010003686.1:136153-150437 GCA_023313725.1 Lithobius niger
AGGCCAAATTCTGCTATCAGCCTAATATGTAATGCTATTGTGTACAGTCCCCTAGCTGTGCAGTAAGAAGTGAATTAGGATTGAGCATTGTGCCTTGAGAATAATCGTCCACTTCCATAGCAACCCTTACACGATTTGAAGATCCTTTTGTATTAATGCAGAAACAATTCCATTTTTTTATACAACAAACTTGTTAAGAATTCCAAAGAAATTCGAATGTATACAATTTGACAATAAGAGACCGTAGATCTCAAATTAAAGGAAAAAAGCGACCCAAAAGCACTAAATGAGGGCAAAAATTCCTAAGATCCCTGAATCAAGGGAGGAAAAAATGAAAATGGAGCATGTCGATTTCATATTATATTTAAAAAGCTTTTCTCCAATAATACCTCAAATTGTTTTGGACAAAGCTGAGTGAAAGGTTTCGTGGTTTTTTCCATCTTTCTTCATTGTTGAAAAACTGGAGCATGTTGTTGCTTTAAAATGTGCAAGTTTTTTGCAGTAATACCCTCTAGGTCGTTTGGGATAAAACTGAGCAAGAGATTTCAGTATTTTTCAGCTCTTGACAGTCCATTTGAAAAAAATTTCTCCCCTACTACTATGCTTGCACACAGCAGTTCATTGGCATTCATTACACAGCCTAGACATCCAAAATGTATCCTTAACCCAACCCTAATCGTCAATGGCTAGCTACGGACTTGTTTATGTAATTTTAAACTAAAATCTGGTAAATTTGGAAAGAAAATATTTAAAAAAAAATGATTCAGTTACAATTAAGTTTTTACGAAACCTGTTATCCTGAAAACCGAATAAGAAAAATCACCGAAATTTGCTTGAAAACAATTTGATACACGAATCTCGACGTCTTGGAGAAGCCAAACGCGTTGATACTGTTTACAGGTGATATGACGTCACAGGAAGGGTATTAACCAACCAGAGTGCTGTACTAGCTAGACCTCAACATGGAAATCGCCAAGATTACCCAGTACTACTTTAGGCCAAAGGTCGGGGTTTAGCTAGTACTGTACTAGTAAGTCCTCAACTTAGACTAGCATTGAAATCACCAGTAACTTTAGTCCGAAGCTTAGTCCTGAGGTCGAGGTCTAGCTAGGCCGGGGCTTACATTACGCCCGGTCGTGTTTAGACCTCAACTGGAAATCTCCACCGTTAGTGGTTATGTACAGGTGGTGTATGTGCATGGATGACAAGCGTTTCAAGATTAATTCGTGCTCTGGTGCATTTTTCTCGAAACAAGATTTGGACCTTTTCTAAATCAAACTTCAAATTAAAAGTCGAATCCAATTCTTTAGTGCAACACTGCCTTTCAACAGGCAAGTCGCCTGACAAATATGCAACAGGCCACACACCCGACTTGGATAAGGTCCAAATCTTGTATATATATACCATATAACCTCCTGGGTTGTAGTCTGTTTTATCCTGTGTTGTAACACCGAAGTTCCAGTTTCATGAAAGTTTTGTGTGTGTAGAAAAAAGTTGTTGTTTGTCCCAACGAGCCACCGCAGTAACAACACGCGATTTTCCCCTTTTGCCCTCCAAACTTGTGCCCCCATGATATGACGCTTGCCAAGAGTTGTTTTCCATAGGAATATGATCCTCCCTATATGTAACGAAGTGAGCATATTGCCCTAAGATGCTAGATATAGTAATAGATAGCGCTACACGTTGCCAGATTCTGCAGACTTTCAGTCAGTCATAGTGCCGCTTTAAAGCCTTTGCACTTTATTTTTTAGGCTTGGTAACTGACTGTAGTATGCTCCTTAAGGCACTCAATGTTTGACTCTTATGTTTTCTCCAAATTACAGCTACGCGCAGATCATCATCTGAGCAATTACAGTGCCAAGGTCGGCTGGGGTGGTAGCTGCGTTCCTCGCATAGCTGCTGTCTCGGTTGGCTTTGCGAATAGTACACGAGACAGAACCAAGTCAACGATTGTGTCGTCACAATTGTCTTATAATTGTCTTATAATTTTGCTGCGGCGATCTATTGGAATAATAAATTTTATTTTTTACCGCATTAGTCTATTAGATTTTAGATCTCATGGTAATTATTAGAAAATTAGTAGATGTACACACAGAGATGAAACGTCATGATTATTGTACGCGCGCAATGCATTATTTAGTGACGGCTCGTTAGTAAATAAAGTTCCATTATATTCAACAGAAAATCTCCTAGACGCCGTATTTTACAAAGAATTTTTAGCAAGGGAAAGACTAACGGTAAGGAAATAGACCTTTGGGGCCGTACCTGATGTGGAGGATCGAGAAAAATGGCGTTGGGAGGTATATCCCTTTAAGTTGCACCAAGGAGGAGGGGATGTTACATAACTTACCAATTATATCTTAATTGGTTCTGTTTTAGTGAAAAAAAAAAAACTCCTACAAAAATCCTAGGATGAAAATCAATCAAGTTTGGCTAAAATAAAAAAATAAATTAATAAATAAAAAAATAAAAATAAAAATATTCACTCGCGTACCACTTGGGAGCTTTCAAACCACCATCAGAGTGTGACACACACAACGGACAGCGAAAAGAAAACAGGAAAGCAATTACAAGTCACCCTAGTAACGAACCAGTCCTCAGCCGAGCAGTGCTTCGCGAAATGCAGCCACGCGGAATGATTTCATAAGTGTGTGTGTCCAGAAGAAACCCTAAACCGCATCACACACGACGGAACATCATCCGCAAACTTGCAGTGCGCGAACACCACAACAGATGTTGGATCAGCAAGCGACGCTGCTTCACAAACATGTTTTTTTTTTCTTTTTCATGATCAATACGCGGAAATAACAAAAAAAGAAAAGACTGCTAAAAAAAATTAAAAAAAAAAACCCGCCGTGAGTGCGGACTGGGAGGAGAGCTTGGAAGAAAAAATGTCGGCTCACGAGGTGTTTCGGGCCAATAACGACGCACGAAGGCTGTAATTAATGGTTAACCTTCTTGAGCTATAGTGTGGAAATGCCAGAGGAAGACGGTGAAGGTTTAAGTACCAGTTACAGGGTTTATTAAAGGTTTCTTACACCCCTCTTCCCCCCCTGCTTGTTTTACAGGAAGCAATAACGAAACTCGAACCTGCCATATATATATCACTACGACGCATCAACTGCGGGTTACATAGAACTTAAGTTAACTATATATTAAAGCGAGGAAAATTCTGCGAAATCCAGCTCCTGTATTATTAGCCAATAAAAGTTGCAATGAGTGCCTTTCGATCTTTAGGTAAGAGACATTTATGGCACATTAATCACACTCAACAATGGTGCTAAGCGCACTAAGAAATTATTAGTAGTAGGAAGGAGGCTGACTGCAACTGGTAATTTGAAAATTATTTGATTGCTTAATAGTCACACTGCAGTAGAAATCGTTGCAAAGCAGAATGATCCGTGCTTGTAAGCAATGGTGCTGCAGTAGCTAACTGACGATCGACACTTGTTGGAATGCCAGCAACAAAAAATATACAAGAACTTTAAAGAAAACTTGAATACACTTACTTCCTCACCAAATAAATAAACCATCACGAAAGTATAAAGGTAAATTATTTACAACGATTCGTGTTTATTTTCCAAGACAGTTCTCAATATGTGTATTGATGGCAAGAATGTATACTGCTGTGTTCAGTGAAGCCTATGCTAACTAAACACTATCAAAGTTTAATAATTGACTGGCAATGCAATGTTTCGCGTTTAAACTAGATTATCACGCGTGACGAGGTAACTTCCATTATTCAAACCCAACTAACTGCTTCAATTAAATTCAATTATTCAATTCAATTGAATAATTCAATACAACTCAACTACTTTTTACAGTGGGCTCGCAATGCACCTGGTCGCAAAATGGGAGGACAAGCGGATAACGCGCCGAAACTCTATGGTCAAGCCTTTATACATATTAGGTAACCATGGGAGAAAATTGCTAGTTCAGCTAGCTAATCATACCTAGAAGATACCAAACGCTTCACTTGTGAATTCTGTCACTCCGTGCTCCAAGCAAAAATTACGTATGTCTTAGTCTAGTTTGGCTAGGTTTTAAAACATACCTAAAGAATAGGTAGCAAATATTCGCTCCGTAGGTAAATTATACACCTAACACCAAACAAGATAAAAAAAAATTCCACTCGATAGGCGGATAAAGGACCTACAACGACATAAAAACTAACAGCAAATTTAAATTTTCGGCATGTTTTTGAACCTTTGGTCACAAAAAATACAGTGGGAATGCTGTGATGAATCTGCCATCTTGGATTAGTAGGTTACTAATCCAAGATGGCGGATTCATCATAGCCAGTGCCATTTCGTAGGGGTTTTTAACGTGTATATTTTAGCGTGTTTTTGTGTGTGACCAAGGCATCAAAGGCATGCCGAAAATTAAAATTTCCTGTTCTTTTTTTTCTGTCTTTGTGGCTCATTATCCGTTATCGGGAGGCATTTTTAAAATCTTGTTTACCCTCGGCCACAAATTAATTAATAATTTGTTCGCCTAACTACTCAAATATAGGCATAACTACATTTGGCGGTAGTATCCAATCGAGTGCCGAGCCGAGATACTACTTTTGTATTTTCCAGCAGGTAGGGCAAAAATAGCCGGCATTAACTCTGTCCAGCCATCGTTGATTCAATAGCAATGGCTACTTTGCGTTTCTTCATTTATTCCGTTAAAACAAAGAAACGCAAGTAGTTTACTTTGAGCTTGAAAGTATAGCGTAAATAATTAAAATCTTCGCGTAAAGGCAAGTGCTAGCGTAAGCACTTAAAATTTTCGCATAAAGGCCAGAATTTTCAGCTTGAAAGTGCAAACGTGAGTACTTAAAATCTTTGCGTAAAGGAAAGTTCTTTGGCTTGAAAGTGCTAGCAAAGTTCTTAAAATCTTCGCGTAACGGCAGGTACTTTGAGCCTCAAAGAGCTAGCGTAAGGCCTTAATCTTCTCGTAACGGCAAATACTTTGAGCTTGGAAGTGATAGCGGAAGTACCTAAAATCTTCGCGTAAAGTCCTTTGACTTGAAAGTGCTAAAGTACTTAAAATCATCGCGTAACGGCAAGTACTTTGAGCTTGAAAGAGCTAACGTAAGCACTTAAAATCTTCGCGTAACGGCAAATACTTTCAGCTTGGAAGTGCTAGCGTTAAGTTCTTAAAATCTTCGCGTAATGGCAGGCCCCTTTGAGCCTGAAAGTGCTAGCCCAAGTGCTTAAAAATCTTCGCGTAACGGCAAGTATGTTGAGCTTGAAAGAGCTAGCGCAAGTACTTAAAATCTACGCGTAACGGCAAATACTTTGAGCTAGAAAGTGCTAGCACAAGTACTTAAAATCTTCGCGTAACGGCAAGTCCTTTGTCTTGAAAGTGCTAGCGTCAGTAATTAAAATCTTCGCGTAACGGCAAGTACTTTGAGTTTGACCATCCCTGCACAAACAGCTCTTACTGTTCCTTTGGAATGGGATTAAGAATGCAAGCAAGCTCAATATTGTATTTTTCCCCCAGATTAAACCTATAAACAAGTTGCCACATCTTAAGGAATTTCGCCTAAACAAACAGCGATGCATCAAAAGGCTCTTTGTTTTTTTTTCTACGCGCAGATCCAACCGAAATGCAACACACTTTTGTTCCAGTGGTCAAAACTTCTCCCTGTCAACAATGACATCCGGGATACACGACTCCTGCACCATCCCTATACACCCACGCATACAAAGAGGATCATCTTGATTTATGCCCCCGCTACCTCCACAAGGGTCCCCAGACCCCGAATGAATGCACAATCCATCCATACATACATATATATATCAAACTATACCACGTGGGAAGAATCGATGATCCCCCCTTCCCTTTCTTTGGATTTGGGTTTTGGCAAGGCACAGGGAATGCGAAACCCACCAGTTGGGTATTAGTTTCGCCGTAACAACCAACCAATGGGAGACGGAGTGAGAGGGGGGGGGGGGGGGGGGGTGAAGAGAAAGCAACGGAAGAAAAATCAATATTCAGCCCCAATCTGGGGACCTGGAATTGCCCCACGTCCCACCCTAACGACGTTCCGACTATTTCCACCTTCAAATTACCTCTTATTATTATTTCTTTTGCTTGGCTCAAGATACGAGGCAGTTTGCAGAGCTGGTAGATTAGGAAGAAGTGCACGTTTAATTCAGAGAATGTTGCACAGTTACGCATGCAGTGCGGCTCGGCCGGCACACCGTTTTAATGCTTTTACAAGTTACATTAAGGCAAAAAAGAGAAGGAATACTAACTCATTCAGGCGTAAGAGCCGCCAGTAAACATGACGGAAAAGCAAATGGCTCGAAAAAATGATAAATAAATACAGATGCAAACCTATTTCCGTCGCCTTTTGGACTTAAATGTCAGACTGTCCGAACGGGAATTGAACCCACGACCTTTGAAACCAAAGGCCGAAGTCCCTACCACTCAGTCATACGGGCACGGCCAAAAGGAAACGGCCATAGTCAACACTGGAGGGACGCTTATTTGCCGCGTCACCACGCCAGTTGAACAGAAAAAAACACAATTAAAGCGTGAAATAAGGAAATAAACTGTGACGAATAAATACAGATGCAAACCTATTTCCGTTGCCTTTTGGACTTAAATGTCAATCTGCCTGAGGGAGAATTGAACCCACGATCTTTGAGACTAAAGGTCTTTCTGTTCTTTCTGTCCACCTGGTGTCTGACGCGGCAAGTAAGCGTCCCTCCAGTGCAGATTGGAAGTGTTTGATTATGTGCGTGTTAAATGCTGCCTATGGACGTGTCCTGTTGGCCGTGTCAGTATAGATGAGCGGTACGACTTCGGCCTTTGGTACCAAAGTACAAATGGCAACATAAATAGGTTTTCATCTGAATTTATTAAGCCTATATAATTAAAGACACCGTATTTTTTTTTGGCATAAAAAAATCTCAAAATATTTCTACAAGAATTCTGAGACCAAATGAAACTAGGGTTCTCATGTTGAAAGAAAACGCTTTAGTCTTATACTGACACAAATCATTGGCCAGATTACAATTATATACAGCAGTCGTGTCTGGGAAAAAAAATCCAATTATGCGTTCAAAGTTTGAATCATGGGCCATATCTGCCAACAAAAGCAGAGCTATTGTTGACGTGGCATTTTATTACACAATTAGTTAATCTGTAGGTCTGTACTAAGCACACTAAAAGTATGGTTTTTACGATTTTTCAGCGATGTCCTTTAGCCAAGTAGAATGAACCAATCAGACATATCGTGTTCTGAAGTAAAAACGTGTGAATGCAGCAGTAAGGTTTCACGTGGACTGTACTGGAACACTGCGGTCTGTGAAACCTTACAGGAAAGTTTATTTGTGTTACTTTGCTGTTTTGACTTCGGATCAGTTAAACCTTACCTTAAACATCAAACGTGCTCTTTTTTTGTTTTCTAATGTGTATATAGTTTAATGAAAAATCCGGTGTTGTGCAATTTGAAGTTATCTCGACGAATATATCCAGATGTCCACCTGGATTATTGGGTGCGCGCCATCCTGCGCTTGACCTCCATCTTGTTTTGATTAAGCATGATAAAGTTACAAAGGCAGTGGTGCGCACGGGGAAGGGGGTGGGGAGGAGGTTTTTTTGGGGGGATGCATTACCCCTGGCCTCTTCGGAAAAAAATGTCCTCTTTATGTCCTTTTTGAAAAAAAATATGCCCTATTCTGAACCAATAAATGATGCTGGCACTGCAGCCAGGGAAACGGCCTAGAGGCCTGGAAACGGCAAAACGAAGGTCCGGAAAGGGACAGAAAAGTGTAAAAAAATAAATAAGACAGTGACAAGCTAAAAAAAAAAGGGGGTAAAATAGAGAGTGACGAGCTGGAAAAAAAAACCCACAAAAAATAAAAAAGCCTCACCGTTCCCTCAAGTTGAGCTTGCCCTCGCGGAGGTCTGTTCACTAGCGATAAGATTAAGTGACAGCCAGTATCGTGCACAATTAAAAACACACTACATTTCGGGAGGACAACCTCCCGTCTTCAGGTAAAAATAAACACTAAAACATTAAAAAAATTCATGGCAGTATCTGCCGAGTCACCAAGTCTATAAAAACAAACCATTCAGGCATGGTCAAGGCCTAAAACTTTAAAATTTTTAAAAATATTTTTAACATACCGATTGATACACCATGTTACTAGATGGGCACCCGGACGTAGAGTGGCAACAGGAGGCAGTGATGTCACGTGGTTCAGAATACTACTCTAGTGACACAAGCCCTAACAAAATTGGGCTGAATGGTCAACTTGTTGAAGTTGTTAGCTTTTCAAAGTACTTTGAGTGCAAAAACTGTCCAAGAACCTGATTACGCGTAACCTTCTTCGTATAGATCTTTTTGTGCTTCTCCCCCCCCCCCCCAAAAAATCCTGATTTATCGCATTTATTTTTTTATCTTCCAGAAACAAATCTCCCTGCAGCTCTTGTTTAACCTTTTCCTAACAACAGACGAACGGAGGAAACTTTTTCCATTTCAAACAGAATCTGGACAACAAACTCTCAGCATCAGAGGGTTTCACCTTACAACAAAAACGTCCTCGGGAAGTGGCAATGGAGGAAGAAGGCCCTTCCAACCAACCAAAGAGTCCCCTACACGCCGTCTATTGATTTTCAACCTCAATTTCCCGCTTTGCCTCAAGCTATGCTAAGAATTCTTCCATCTTTCCGCTTTTGTGGGCCACGATTCGGCGGAAATACACCCGCCATTTTGCCCGAGCGCCGGAGCAGGAATCGGAACTGCAAACGAAAATAAATTGTGTAATCGAACTACAAGCCCTTCGGGGGTCATCGTGGTGCCGCGACATCACCAGCATAGATTGAAGCTTTCGTATGGATATATAGGTGGACGGATTTGTCGTCGATAAATACAAGGCCCTGGGATATCTTTACCCATCGGCGGGAGTGGAATTCTGAAATATCCGCAACATAAAGGCGCATTTTCTAAATAAAAAAAAAATCATGCAAATGGGAGCGTATACGCTCTAAACATAATTCCACACAAATAAGGAGGTCGTGCTTTTGTTGCGGTCTCATATATTAATAAAAAATTCTAGTGGCTGTATACAGGGTGAGTCAAAAGTATCGATCCAGTTGATTTGGCAGCCGCATGATTGGTTTAGCCACTAAATTATCATCGATCCTTGGTCACCACGTAGGGGGCCACGTTTTGAGACCGTCCTGGGGTGCCCTCCCCCCACCCTGCACCCCATAAATAAATTTCCACTTCCGGTTCCTTACGGAATAGAGCATTGGCCCCAATTTGAGACATGGGCGGGCAGTCAATTCGTGGTGAATGCAGAAAACAGCGTGTAAATCGGTCCACGACAGCACGAACTATGATCAAATCACATTAGCACAAATGTTGGCTTTATTGCATAAAATAATATTCTGAGCAGTTGCGCGATTGGCTTTATCATGTAATAATTACAGTAGCTAACAGCAAATGTAATGAAATTGATAAAGGTTCGGCTAGCAGCATACTCAGCAAGACCAGCAAGCTTTTAAAATATAGGCCGCAATCTTGGCCGCCATCTTTAATTTGTCAACCCATGAATGAGTCTTTTCTCCACGTTGGCACACACCATCGGTGCTTCCACCTACACAAGCCAACCAAAACCTTGGGGGCTTATTTTAAATACAACCTTGAGCCAACAAACGCATACCATTTAATTAATAAGATTAATCTCATTACGTGTCCTCAAAAGCCGCTTCCATTTTCTAGTCGCTTAATGCACGATACATCTCATTAACTTGCCTTTATTAAAATACTCTATTAAGCCGATTTTTTGACTTAATAAGTCCACATCCTTTCCTTCCTCGGTGTTACATGTAATTTCGGCTGGCTGTTAGTGACTCCCCAGTCCTTGCCAGACCCGTTGCTGTCGCAACAAATTTTTTATTATTTATTATTATACTGTTTTTGCGGTTTGATTAAAATTAACGTGGTGACAGAAGAAAGCCAAAAGACAAACGTCTAATCCGGTTAAGAAGGTTCCGAATAGATTTTGAGGCAGCCGCTGTTGAATTTAAACAGAAATGCAAACACTGCTTCCCGCCAAAGAAATTGACGTCCTATCGCAAACAAAGGCAAACCAGTGTCAAGATGTCGGCATCACTGGTGAAAGTGTAGACTGTGCAGGACACGGACAACCAGTATATGCATGTGTGAAAAATTAGGCCTTTAGTATGCTAGCTTTGCCTACTAAATTCAGTCAATACAAAGTTTATTTGAGTTATATGACTTAAAATTCCTTGTTTTGACACTAAGCGGTGCACATTGCAGTTACATGCGCTGCTTGTGCACTCTCTCAATATCTGCCTAAACGCAGCTATTGACAGAGCGCCAACAGCCGGGAACGAGCTTGCTCCTCTATTCAACTAGTCGGAACCGGTTCGCCAGTTAGCCTGTCACGTGACGTAAAACCTGAAGGAGATTCCCCCCCTCCTGGCCAGTATAAAAGCTGGCCGGCTGGGCCGGAATCGGGACTTGGCGGTGGAGTGGCAGCCTGCAAGCTGTCACTCTGGAGATAAAACCCAGGGTCGGTTCAAGGGGGAAACTTGAAGCCGATGCCTAATATGTGACGCTATTGTGTGTAGTCCCCTAGCTATGCAGTAAGGAGTGAATAGGAATTGAGCTTGACTCGAAACTTATCGTCCACTCCCTTAGCACCTCACAAATTTAGGCCAATTCCACAAACCCAAACTAATTTACCCAATTTCAGCCCCAAAATTTACCAAAATCGTCTAAATTTTCGGCAATACCTTAAATTTTGTCAGAACTTACCTGAAATTATGCTGGACCTAGGCGGAATTGGGTGGAATTGAATGGAATTGGTCAAAATATTCCAGAATCAACCGGGAATTGACTGGAATTTAAGACTGGATCAGTAGCAAGCCAGTGAATTGGAACTGATTTGTCAGATGAGAAACGAAAATTAATTGATTGGAAACGATTTGAAATAGCAAATCAAGAATATGGTAATGATTTGAATTGCATTGAACCATGGCAGTGACACGGATAGATTGACTCAGACTCATGAAATTCAGTTGGAATTGATCTGGAATTGAATTACTTATTAAAGGTATGTATAGGTAGAAATGGATTGATTTGACTTGCTACTGATTTGTTGTCTAGGTAATAGACCTGAATCCATTGAAACGGAATTGTGCTGTGCCCATCCCTGATACAAACTACGCTAACGATAGAGTTAGGGCTTAATACGCTTCGCTTTGCAAATTTAGCAGCGATGGTAAAGGTGTTTTAAGATAAAAACAGCCTAGTAGTGCACAAGTAAACACACTAAAACACGACGTTTCCGGGAAAAATGCACCCGATTATCAAGTGAGGATGGCAGCTCAAATGCTTCTGGCAGAAATAAAACAGGAACATACAAAAATCATGTTCACGGCAGAAAATCCAATTCAAAAGAAGTGACAATTTTTTAAAGTAAAAATTTTAAATATTTTAAAATAAGAACCTATGCATGTACGCATGCTGGTCGAAACACAACTGCAGTAGGAAGCCAAGCAATTCACAGATAGGTTCTTGTTTTAAACTTTTAAACATCTTTACTTTAAAATTCTTTACCTTTCAATTGGAGTGTCTGCCATTAACATGATTCTTGTTTTATTTTCATACGAAGCCTTTGAGCTGATTTCCACAATTGATAACGGGGCGGATTTACCCCCGAAACGTCGTGTTTTATTGTATTTACTTGTGCACTAATAGGCTATGTTTTTTATCTTTAAATCAATTCCATGCTATCGCGTGTGTGAATTCTTGCAGTTTTATTGTATGATCCGTGGCAACAAGATAAAGAATTTCTACTGTAGCCAGGGCCTTTTTTAACACTAATTGGTGGGTACAATTGCCAACCAGTGAATTAAACTTGCCCACCCGTGATTTTAAACTTGCCCACCAGTGACGGATTTGAGATCCATTAAATTCTGTATTGATAATGTCAACTTGTAACCGGCTTACATGATCGGCAGCACGCAACTCACGAAGCAAACACTTCGTAGTTCGACTTGCCTCTATCATGGCGGCCCGCCAGCCTTCCAATTACTGCAGACTCAGGAATTGGACAGCTGCCAGCCGCCAGGTGGAGACACGGGTCCTCTGCAACCCAGTTGGAACCGGATCGAGCCTGTTCGCCAGTAGCCTCAGGCAAGAGCCCATTGTTCTCCAGAGTATAAAAGAAGCCTGGAGACGACGGCTCAAGCGAGTTAGTGTGTGGGATCTGACTGAAAGGTTGGATCTCTGACTACGAGGTGCAGCAGAAGGATAAATTCTGCTGATAGCCTAATATGTAAACGCTATGTGCATAGTCCCCTAGCTATGCAGTAAGGAGTGAATTAGGATCGAGCATTGTGCCTTGTGAATAATCGTCCACTTCCTTAGCGACCTTACATATTTTGGGGGCCTAATGGATTACCTAAACCTTCGGGATAGGAAATTCGTGTTTTCCAAACCTTCGGGATGGAAAAAAGCATGAAAAATCTCTGGCGCTCATAGTTGGTAGCCTTGCCATTGGGATTCGAGTCCGACATTTTTTTTTTTCAAATGCTTCCGACTCGGTAAGAAGTTCCAATAAGGTGAGCAGACCAAATTTTGGGAAGGTTTTGTCTCCGGGTCCAACCTGTGTCCGCGTTTTTGGTAACCTGCAGTAAAACCGCAATTTATTGGTGACTAAAATAACGTCCCAATAATATTCCTTAGCGACCTTACAAACTAATAAAAAACAACTGCGATTTATGAAAATGATCTATATTAAAAAAAAAACATGCTAAGCAGCAGTCACAAACTGAACTTAATTGCCTTAAAACCTTATAGCTTCCGTCTGGGGGAGCTTACAGAGCTTCCCTAGACCCCAAAGGTTACACTTGAATGCCCACCGGCGAACATTTCTTTAACAGGGCCTTGCTTGTAGCACCAATTTTTCTAGTTGCTTCTAAACGCTCATTACTGTCTTTGTTGCGGGCAGGCAGAGCCAAGAACATTGTCATGTTGGAATTTCGACGATTTCTGGCTTCTAGCTGCGAGTATGCAAAGCTATAGTGTCCACGGCCTGTCTTGAGTCCTGCAGATAATTATGAGCGACTACGTCTTCCTGGAAGGGGCGGCTTTAGTTGACGGCCGCCATTGTTTTTGTAACCATCTTGGATATCAACAAGGCACTCTGTTATCAAAAACATACAATTGATTATCTGTGTCGTTCTGGGGCGAACTCAAGATAGGCCGCGGACACTTTAGATTAATGCCTAAATTTACGGCGTAAGGGTGCATCTACGCAACAAGACCATCTCGTTTGCCAAGAGCGTTATTTATCTTTATTTATTTACAACGAGTTTCCAGTTTTTACTGAAGGAATGAGGTAAAACATAAACAATTAAATGAAACTAGCCATACCGTTTGCTTCGCTCACTCCACTGGCGTCGATCTATGCTTCCTGTAATTTCTTTGATTCCAAGAGCATCACAAAATCGATGTACTGATTATTTCGACGCAAACTAATTGCAATTATTGCTCACAGTTCGTCCATCACATTCCTAAGCACGCATGCAATTATTCATGACTGCTCGTAACGTCATAGTTTTATCAGTAAAAGTTTGTTCAGACATAATAAACTTTTCATGATCAAGTGACGTTATAAACAAACGTCATGATGAGGGCAAAAAAAAACTTTGACGTCATTTTTGCAGTGTTTTTCGCGTCAGAAATGGGGGGGGGGGGTCATAAAATCAAGCTCCAGAGATAAAAATAGGCCTAACGGAAGCGCAATTTACATATCTTTCATTTGGTTCTATTCCCATCTTTGTAAGTGCCTTGGTTCAAGAGGAGTAGGGGTACAGGCACACATACACATCATACGTTTTCAGTGATGTCGATACGGGTAATAGACGGAGTACAACAATAATTTTAAACAAGGCAACAACATTGCGTCCTTCTCTCTATTTCTATCAGAACAAGTTATAACGGTGATCAAACCACGGTAGAAAAACCGCATCTTGCAGTAAGAAAGAAAATCCAACATGGCGCCAATTTCGGGGTGGTTCGAACCGACACCATACCATCGAATGCTGGCATCCAGAAATTTGTCCAGCGTTTTATATTGCAGTAGGAATTGTTTTCTTTCTGCCACAAATCAACGCCAGTGACATCATGCCATCATCACTGATGTACACTTAGTACTGCGGGGAGGGGGGCAGGAGGGGGGGGGGGGGCGCGGCCGGGGGAGGGGGGGGGGGGAGGGGGATGGGTGTGGGTGTGTGTGAG
>JAHWFP010003686.1:150537-175553 GCA_023313725.1 Lithobius niger
CCCCACGTTTCAACCAAACCAATGATGTGATTAAGCTTAGCCTTTTTACGGAACCAACTGTGTAGTAACGAAATTCAGTTTCTGGGTCATATTTGTTCCAAGACCAAATGAAATACGTACAATTAGTAAGCAATACGACAATAGTCAAATAGGTAAACAGGAAAACGCAATATGTGGCTTCATTGAAGTTTTGTGAGAAAGATATTTAGAGGTTGTATACTGTTTGTAAACATTTTAAATTGTCACTAAACAGAAATGATGATTGCCCAACTACAACAAAAGTACTTTTTTTTTTCAGAGAAAAGTAGTGTCATTGGTGCAACAGTATCCCTTGGTTAATGTAAATAGCGCTGTACAATACAATTAGGAAAACAATTACACCTAGCCGGTTTTGTTGTCAAGTTGATATTTCAAGTATGAACCTGATATCTTCAGTTTATACCTATGTTCTCAAAGACATACTGTTCCATAGTGTGAGTATTTTTATGTAAACTCAGTTTAAATGGGATCCTTGTTTTAATCAGGCTATTTCGGCTCATCAATATTTATGACAACTGTTTTCCTTTTTTTTTTTGACACACCACGTATTTTACACCATAAAACCAATGTACAATCTGTAGGGGGAAAAAATCATTCAAACTTGATCGTAATGAATAGATCCTATACACAACAAGGCAAATTTATTAACGTACTTCACCTAACACGTGAACATCGTGGATGAATAGATTGCCAACATTCGGTACGTTTCTGTAACTATGAACCATAATGTCTTATCTAATAATCGTCAATTAAGACTTTCGCTGTTATAAACGGGACAGAAAGCCAATTGGGCTCGATAAGTGTTAAATAAATACGGATGCAAACCTATTTACGTTGCCTTTTGGACTTAAGTGTCATACTGCCTGAGTGGGGAATCGAACCCATGACCTTTGGAACCAAAGGCCGGATTCCTACCGCTCAGCCATACTGACATGACTGCCATGTCAGTATGACTGACTGGTAGGACTCCAGCCTTTGGTTTCAAAGGTCATGGGTTCGATTCCCCACTCAGGCAGTATGACATTTAAGTCCAAAAGGCAACATAAATAGGTTTGCATCCGTATTTATGTAAGACCTTCGCTGTGGCAGGCAGCAATTCATCAGCGTCCTAGGGAAAATTTTAGCAATCGCATTTAAACGTTAATTTCTTCAGTCGAATTGGTTTACTGACATTCCCTTACCAAGTTCTATGAAATAATGATTTTTTTTTAATTTGACACAACTTCACATTTGTAACAATACATATCCCCTTACTATCGCACAACACACAATAAACAAATAAGGAACGTTAAATGTTTATACGAGTGAGGGTCTAAAAGTCAAAACCTAGAAGGAATACGGACAAGCTTTGACAGTCAGGGTCTAGGTGTAAAATTTCGTCAGTAAGAGGCTGGTAAACATTAGACCCTTACTATTCCTGGTGGCTAGCTTAGTTCCAGTCTATTCGGACAGAACGTGTGTATGAACGGTTGTAGCAGGTTTTCTTTGTTCTTAGAATATTGTTATGGAACTTTAAGCACACAATTTCCTTGTGAAGTTTGGCATTTTGTCTTTTGATGCTTTCAAAATTTGACACAACTTCAAATTTGCAACAAACACTACATAACCCCTTACCATTGCACAACACATAAGACAAGTTTTAGCATGGTTTAATTCCTCCATGCAATGTGCAATTGTTAAAGAGGTACCATAAGCCCCAAAAGCACACCAGTCACCAAAAGCACACCTTTGCCTTTTTAGTTGCTACTTCTAAGTGTTCCACCACCACAAGTTGTGTTTTACCCAAAGCATTTAGAGAAATGTTACTGTGAAGATAGGTTTAAGGAGACAGACGTCACAGCTCCTGGGACAGTAGCATTATTTATTTCAACAACAATTTATCAAGTTTATAGTAACACCAGCATTTTAATACAAGGAAACAGAAATTATTCAGTGTGAGGAAACTGTTACTTTTTTATTGAAATGTTAACAGCAAACAACACGTGATTGTGGGCAGTGGCCATGTTTACTGCAGTTTTAGGGAAAGATTACTGTCTGAAAGCAACCCATAGACAAAAAGATGTATAGACTCATATGGTTACTGCATGGGTTGAATTTGTACATCAACCGACTTCAACACTTAATTGAAGGTAATTATTTGGAAACCTTATTTTTCACGCTATCGACCTAATTCACCTTGTAGAAGAACCCTTTCGTCGTTACGGATCACAACAAAAACCTGCGCAAAAGTTTATTTATTCTTAAAAAGAATTATTAAAACTTGTTAAAACGCTATTCACAGCCATATTGACCTAGACGCCATACTGCGAGATGAAAGCGCAACACTTCGCAACAAGAACATTATGTAAAAGGAAATTATATCTGGCTGGACAAGTTTTTGGTTGCGGTTTGCGATGTTATATGTTTAGGTGCAGCGAGCGTGGCAGCTCGAGTGAGGCACGTAATTTTGTGGGAAAAAATGACCATCACCTCCGTGGACAGTGACCGTGATTTAACCTAATTTGCAGATTTTACGGGAAAAAAATCGAAAACAAATATTTTTTGAAAGGTCGCTGTTCGCGAAAATGACGTAATTTTTTTTCCAAATTAAGTGCCTCGCTCGTGCTGCCACGCACGCTGCAGCTGTAAATATAACATCGGAAATCGCAACCAAAAACGTATCCGGCTAGATATATAATTTCCTTTTATTAGTGTTCTGGTCGAAGTCAAGTTTTCTTGTTTCGCTCTCTCACCACGCAGTACGGCGTCGGCCTCAATATGGCTGTGAATAGCGTTTTAACATGTTTTAATAATTCTTTTTAAAAATAAATAAGCGTTTGTGCAGGTTTTCGTTAAAATTTTCTGAACGTAACGATGAAAAGATTCGACAGGTAGGATTAGATGATAGCATGAAAAGCATTCGAAATAATTACCTAATTGGAAGACTGGTCCTTTTAGGTTTCGTTTTATGCAGCAAGCCTTTTAAGTTGGACATTAATTTCTGATTAATTTTGTTGAATAATGATTATTAACTGTTGTAATGTTCGTTTTAATTGTAATGTTCAGAATATCTGTTGTCAAAATCCCCAAAGCCTCTTAATGGCCCAGTTTTGTTGATTTACAAAGTTAAGTCCACAAATAATGCCTATAATTTATGTGGAAAATTCGCAACGAATTGGGAATTTGTTCAAAAGTTATTGTGGACACAGACAGTAAGATATCTGCACAGGATGATCTTCTCTGCTTCGTTCATGACGTTATTACAATTACGGTTTAAATAAGATTTTACTGACGCAATCCAATATTCACATTACTCAAAATGAAAGCTGGTAGTCATCAGACAATGATTCAATGTTAGTTTTGTTCTACTGTGGTAGTATCAATGGAGTTTTAAGTACTCCGATACTCTTAATCTTCCATACATTATTTTAGTGTTGTCTCAAGTGAACTAGTTCCTACTGTGAGTACACATAAATACGGTGATAATCAGCTTGAACAAGGATTAACTTAACAAGGATTAACGTACTCAACCCAGAAATAATTTACAGGAATTTCTTTTCCGATTTTATTTTGTGCTGTCGGGTGCCAACTAGTTCTAAACTTAAATATTCTTCTTAGTACAAGCACGATGTCTGCTATAACTGCCAAGCTTGCGACATACTGTTTTTTAAAGCTGTGTTTGCACTCTTTACTTTTGCTCTACATCACTTTTCTAGTTTTGTAACTTTGTAAATTTAAAATGTTAATTGCATTAGCACCGTAGCAAGGTCACGGGAGGCCTGGGGCAAGTAAACTTAGGGGCTCTCCCAAGCCGTGAAGACTTTCTTTGAGCTATGATCCGTGTCGTCATGACAGCTTTAGTACAATGGGAGCCCCTTCATGGTCGGATACCCAAACAGCACGGGGGAGGGAGTATTTTTTTTTCTGAGTCGAGCTACCAGGTGGGTGAGGCGGGGAAATTTGACCCCCACCCTTACTACAGCCCCGAATTTTATTTGTCCAGTTATCAGCCTACAACTTTAACGGGGTGTTGACTTTTGTTAACTATTCGTATAAACATATTTAAATAAGTAAAAAAAAAATTCAGTTTAGATATCAGTTTGTGTGCGCGGCATATCTTGAGTCCTGCAATTATTTTATGAGCGGCTACGTTTTCCTGGAGGAGCCGGCTTTAATCGACGGCCGCCATTGTTTTTGTAACCATCTTGGATATCAGCAAGGCACTCGGCTACTAAAAACTTACAATCGATTATCTGTGTTCCTTCTGCAGCAAACTCAAGATAGGTCGCAGACAGTATAGTCCTCTAACCTTTTGCAGATAGTTTTAGTTTCCTCACACCAGATTACATCTAACTTGAATTTATTTACCGAATGTTATTTAAGAACACGGCGTCCAATCAATCTAAGTCATAATGCCACTGGCGACTATTTTTCATCCAGGAACTGTAACTTTGACATGTTGCCTTACAGACCTATACGGAATGTTAGTCTGACGTGTTAGTTCTTTAATTTGAAAAGGCTAAAAAAGAGGGGGGAAAGTACCAGGTGATTTGGGAGAGGGAGGGGGGGGGGGTTAGTCTTAGAAATTCCCACTCACCTGATGTTTATCTGGACCAGGAGTTGCAGACATCTTTGGTAAGGCAATCTAAAGTGCCAATAGTTAAGAGTCAAACAACCCCAGTTTAAGCAAAAACAAACCAAAAAAAAAAAACATTTGACTAATCCTCTGCACAACATAGGATATTCGGAAAAATCGACGTTAAGAATAAGGGGGAAAACAGTTCTAACTTATTCTATGAACGTCACATGCCTAAACGCAGCCATAGATAACCAATAGGGGTCAATCTTTACCACAATAACCGTACGAGGATTACACTCATTCAACTGTACACCCACAGATCGCACACCCACAGATCGCACACCCACAGATCGGTCAGTATTTCCAACGTACACAGGGAAGCAAATACATGCATAGCAGCCACAACAAGCAAATGATTAGCCCGTAGAGCAACTTTAGTTCGGATATGCAGACACAAAAGGTTTAAAGACATAAGGTTCAAAGATTTAAAGAAGGAAAAAAATTAAAAGAATTTACTAAATTCTCCAAAAAATACACTTTCAACCTTCACATAGCGAGAAAAGACTTTGTTTTCCCCCAAAAGCAGGAGAAGAAATTTCGTTTGATTCAATATGTCGTAAGACTGTTTACGCTTTGCACTCACTAATGATCATTTCGCTATACGAAACTGAGCTCAACTTATTTTTTACAAGTCTACAATAATGTTTTGTAAGCAACAATCGTTAAGCAAAATGCTTTGCAAGCAGAATACTTGGAAATGAAAGAATTTGACGGACTTCTAACTCCATATACCATGAATGTATCAAGCTCAGAAAACTGGCCGTATGCAATGGGTTCTATAATGGAGCAAAGTGTCTCCGTTTGAAACTTTTAAAAAATGTTTCAATTAGCGGGTAGCTTGAAGTAACTCGACTATGCTCATTTTTTTTAATCATGTGTACTGCAAAATGCAGAGCGCACTCTATGCTGAACTCTGTTCCAGCTCAACCAACTACCTTCGACGAGCGCGCAATAAATTACAACTGTATATTTTTTACCAATTAAACCATAGTGTAAAACCACTTTTTAAAAATAGACAGATATCAGCATTCGAACCTTCATGCTGTAAATAGAAACACCTAGGTGTATAAAGGCAATCCTTTCACCAAATAATCAACTTCAAGAACATACATTGTCAATGTCGTTTTTCATTTTAAAGAAAGAATTTAAAAAGTGAAAGCAAGGAGGAAAGAACGCCTTCATAAATAGGGACATCAGACGAAGAAAGACTGGCGTCGAATGGCAGAGAATGTAATTTTCCAATAACATGTTTCAAAAGACAAGCAAAAAAAAAAAAAAAAAAAACGAACCACAGCAAAATAAAATAAAAAGAAAACAGAAAGGAGAGAAAAAAAAGTACCGACTGTGTTTTGTTAGACGAATGCAGGATATGTTTTTTTTCTTTCGTGTTTCTTTTGTTATGAATTTTTTTTTTTTCGCTTCATGTCTGTTTTCGAGCAAAGCAACAGAAGAACGATAAGAAGAGAAAAAAAATAAGACAGCGAGAAACAATGACCTAAAAAAATGTAGTCAAGAAAAAATGCAACACATCCGTTGACGCAACAATCTTCGTCAGAAATCACCAAGAAGTTGGGCGGTATACATGAAACTAAACATAAAATAACTGAAAAACAAAAAACACCGCATTATAGGACTGCCACAATTTTTTTTTTTCAAATTTACAGCAACTCTTGCAATGACTTTTCAAAGGCTATTATTAACTTACAAATTGTTCAAGTAATTTACCCTAATACAAAAAGTGCAATTATGTAATTATGTGAACTACAGCAAAGGGAAGAAGAAAAACAATACAACAGACCGCAATCAAACAACGATCGTTTGAAACTTCCAGCTCTTTTATGGTTGTTCATACATCGAATAGGAGTGTAATGGTGCGTGACAGTTTCGCTGATTCCCGTTTCGCCGTATCCCGTTACGCCGAATATTGGGGAAAAAATATTCGGCGTAACGGGATTCGGGGAGACGGGAATTCCCCTTTCGCCGAATCCCGTTACGCCGAATATTTTTTTTCCAAATTTTGTGCCTCGCTCGCGCTACCGCGCTCGCTGCGGCTAAACATCAGGAACCGCAACTAATCACAAATTCATTCCAATTGGGAATGCATCTTTAAGTCAAATTTTTAAAGAATGTTTTGATTCTGCGAAACGGGATTCGGCAAAACGGAAACCCCCTTTTCGCCGAATTTTTTAATTTTCGGCGAAACGGGTACACCGATATGATGGTATGGAGTTTTAAAATGCGACAACTTCTTGTTCAATTGTCTTTCATTGTGGAAGTTCTATAACTTGACAACAGACACTGCCATTTCTGAAAGGTTCCAATTCAGTTGAGTAAGCTAGACGGCAAAGGTTTACCTGCTTGAGACTTTCATCGCTTTCCTTCATACGTTGTTCGTAATTTCGAATAAAGTCTCGAAGTTCTCTTTCTTTGTCTTCGAGGGTTCCGTACAATTGTTTCATCTGGTTGAGAAGGTCGAACTTTTCTGCCTTAAGACGCTTGCGGTCCGCCTTCAGCGCTACACAAAAGAACACACAAGAAAAATGGTTGTCAGAATCCTGGTTGTCTGGTGGTTGGGCAGTGGGGGGGGACTTGATGAAAAAAGCCACCACAAATGAGGCAAAATCAGTTGTAACCGACAGAAATAATTAAGACTGTCGAGTGTTGTTGACAAGATTAATTCCCTAGAGACGACCTTCCAGTTTGCCACACGAAAACATGCCAAAGAACATTGCTATACTGCAATAAAAAAAAACAAAAAAAAAAACGCGCTCACAAGACAACAGGGCGAAAATCCATACCGCTCTAAAGACCACGCTTTAATTAGGGGGAGATACGAAAACACTGCTGTTGTGGCTGTAACTTATTTGCTATTTTTTTTTTCCGAAAAAATTGGGCACTGCAGTTGGAGAATACGCACCTTCCTAAGAAAATGGAGAAAATCTGTTCAGTTAGAACAGACGCTAGGCTTGATACAATAACATCGTAACAACAACGAAGACTTTCACATATTATTATTATTATTATTATTATTATTATTATTATTATTATTTTAAGAATAATAACAAAACTTAGACAAATCATACCAAAGCTATATAATGTTAAATACATTTTGTCTAATAAATAAAAAAAAATTCTATATGAAGCATGGATAAGTAGTATTTTACGCTATGGAATTGAAATTTATGGTTTTGCAGCTGATTATTTCATACAAAGACTTCAAAAAGTACAAAATAAGGCAATTAAGGTCCTGTTCGGGAATAATCAAGAAAGAACTAATGAAATATACATAAAACATAATATTTTAAAAATAACAGATTTAAGGGATTATATAATAATTGTAAAAAGCTATTAGCAAAATAAATATAAAATATATGATGAAACAAAAAGTAATCGTTTGAGAACAACAACACAAAAATTTTAATTACCACAATGGAATAATACATATGGAACAAGAAATAAGAATTATTACATACCGAATATATATAATAAATTAAATAAGAATATGTTAGAATATCAGTCCAAAGCTGAATTAAAACGAAATCTAATGACTGAATTAGTTAAAAAATATAAATTACAAAATTAATTATAAAGATTATTAAAGGTACTCGTCGACTTATTGTGTTATTAAAATGTATTAGTTTTAATTGTAATTGTTTCTTATTTCATGTATGTATAATGTAATTGTCATGTATAAAACGTGTACACTTATTGCTACTCATACAAGTTTGTTAATTCAAACTTCGAGTATTTTTCATGTAATAAAAATTATTATTATTATTATTATTATTATTATTATTATTATTATTATTATTGGGGAGGCATTACATTTGGTGTCTTGCCATAACTCTGATGAAATTACTTTTTTTTTTCTTATAGAAAAGACACCATACGAATCGACAAAGTGTGTGGTTCTGTCAGCCGACATAACGCAAAATGTTTTCATCAAACTTCGTCTATTTCCAATTCATCTTCCTACATTAGTTTGAACAAATATTAGCAAGTAATCGTGAACATGTGAGCGAAAGCTAGTGTGATACACCATCTTGACAAAAAAAAATCGCGCTTCGTGATTTTTTTTCATCGAGATGCCCACATTGCCTTTCGATGCAGTCTACGCATGATAAAATGGGGTTAGGCTTAATTGTCTAACCGTAGCCCTATCTTGAGTTCTCCGCTAAACGAACACAGATAATCGACTGTACGTTTTCAGTAGCAGAGTGCCTTGTTGATATCCAAGATGGTTACAAAAAACAATGGCGGCCATCGATTAAAGCCACCCTATCCAGGAAGACGTAACCGCTCACAACCGTAACCGCTCGTAACATCGTAACCGCTCACGCATGATTGAGGTTACAAGGTGAAGGAGAATTTCTTGAACTGGATAATTATGCAAACAACATCCTGCGTATATGTTTACTACAAAACTAATGAAATTTAAATGAAATAATAGCTTAAAGGTGCCTATTCACCGAATAGACGGGTTGTAGAATCTAGCGCCGTCTACCATTATTTAATTCTAAGTAGCACTTGATTTCAACAAGCGATGGAATGCGCAAAGAAATTTCTTTTGACGCAACAAACGAGCCGCGTGTCTCCGTAATTATTGAGTGCAAAGTTGGTGTGTCCACGTGCACCAGGGAGGAAGCGGTCAAGGTTAACGATATCACTGTCACTAGATGGCGCCCGTGCTTTACGTTCTTTATGTAAAAAAAAAGCGCCCGTTTTTACGTGATAGGCTTAACTTTACCGCTTGCTTCCTGGTGCACGTGTACACGACGAACTTTACACTCAATAATAAAAGAGGCAAGGGGCTTGTTAGTTGTGTAAAAAGAAATTTATTTGTGCGTTTCTTCGCCTGTTGAGTGTAGGAGCTAGACCAGCGGTTCCCAACCTTTTCTACAGTATCCCTCCCCATTGGGACTAGCAGGCAATGGTGGGGGGGCCCCCCCCCCAAGAAAAAATAGCTGTGCATTTTTTTTCACTACGATGAGGCAGTGTTGCCGTATGAGAACAAAAATGTCTAAAATTTTGGCTGAAATGGCTGTAGATTGCACACAAAAAATCTGTAGATATTTAAAAATGAAAATTTCGTCTTCCTCATACAATTTAACTTCTTTTGTGATGCATAGTTAGAAATAAAAAAAAGTCTTCACTGATCTTTAGGGCGCGCTTATGTAACGACTCGCCTTTGCATTCTAGTAGTTGGAAGCTAAAAAATAATCTGAAATTCCAACCCGATGGCGGTTTTAACTCCCTCGTTTCGCCACGAAAACAATCACTACAGTCAACGTGAGTCCAGAAGTGACTGGGAAATTGTTTAATCAGGAAGAATTCTTTGTCTTATTGTCACTAATTATAAGATTGTAAGCATTTACTCAATGTCAATTTGAGCCAATCCAGATAGCGTTGTTACCAAGAACGGTACCTTTCCATCGTGATTAAATTCTAGCTGCGCGAATGCAAAGGCGAGTCGTTGCATAAATGCACCCTTATAGTACGGCGCCGGCAGAGGCTCGCGCCTTCCCTGCAATTACTTCACGCCTCCCAAGGGAGGCCCGCCTCACCTGTTGGGAAACGTGGGACTAGACAGAACTAGATTGCGGTAAATGGCTATGGATGCGGGAGCCTGTCATTTGGTGGCAATACCCCTTTAAGTGTAATTATAATAGTACTTTTTAAGATATTCCATTTCCACTCCTAATGAACACAGAGGTTCGCGTGGCTTCAGTTTAAGCAATCCTAGATTTCGTAGCGTTTATAAGTTTTCTATAGTACATCAGGCAGAACACAATTATTTTACCAAGTTATTTGCTAATCTGAATACTTGAAAATTCTGAAAAAAAGGTCAAAGTCATTCAACCTGACGTCAGGGCCGCAGTAAGTGGGATCACAAGTGGCAAATTGCCCCCGTCCACGCCTGACTGAAATCAAAAGAGCTGTTGAGGCTTAGGGCACGTTTACGCATCGAGACCTTTTCGCTCGCCGAAAGCCATTTGCTAAGCAACCGTTATTTATTTACGAATAATTTCCCGTTTCTATTAAATGATTGCGGTAATAGACAACAAATTAAATGTATTATAAATAATAACACGGACAAAGAACAAAGTGCAACAGTCGTTTTAAACATTGCGACAACATTGTTGCCATTTCACGCTATTCCCAAAATTTGCTATTCTCGCTGAAAAAACAGCTTCTAGCAGTGATCAAACGACGGCAGAATAAATAGCTACTCGCAGCGAGAATTCAAAATCCAACATGGCGTTCATTTCGTGGCTATCGAATCGAAGACAACCCATCGAATGCCGGCATACAAAAAACATTCCGTCGTCTTTTACTGCAGTAAAAATTGTTTTCTTGTTGTCAGAAATCGACGCTCAAATGTTGCAAGCATCGTACGCCGTGTCACGAGGCACGAGGAGAAGATTTGCGTTGCGTCGTTGCCATGGTTACTCACTCGAAAGCCGCATATTCCGGTAAAGGCGAGAAGCATCCAGCAGATTTAGTATTGATCAAGTAAAAACTAGTGAGTGAGAAAATTGTCCTTGCGTAAACGCGCCCTTACTGATCAGTATCGAAGTCTCGCTGGTCAAAACATGGAAAAAATAGTAACGAATGCAGCCGTAGTGAAGCTAAAACGTCTTCACCGGGAGCAGACTGTTACACTCAGTTTACGAAGACTCAACACATTACAGCACAGCCGCAAGCAACGATAAATGCGATGAGTGATTTGGTGATTAATCATTTGGGTGATTTATTGTGTGAAGATAATTCGTTGGAGACGAGGGATGTTGGTATACGTATATACCTTGCTCTATAGCGGATAGTGAGAGAATCGAACTGGGAGAGGCTCAGTTTGATTCCCTCACTAATTACTAAGGTTACTCGTGCGTACGTGTTGAGTTTACTTCTGTATATATAACAACATCCGTTTTTTTTTTTACATTGCCACAATAATTGGATGATTCAACACCACTTCCCTTATAGAGGTTCACAGTAGCATGAAAACTTTAATTTCCAATATTAAGAAAAATATTAGCCAACAGCGAAAATCATACACTAGAAATAACGTAGCCATAGCGATTAAGGCGCTATGCAAGTGATCTGGGGACGAACTGGGTAGCCGGTTCGAATCCGAGTCATGCCACTCCGACGAAACGTAAGTGCATAAAGGTGGCTTACTGAACTACGTTATTTCTAGTGTATGATTTTCATTGTTGGCTAATTTCCAATTTTCCTTAATATTATTTCCAGCGATTTATGTCTATTTATTAAATTTCCAAGACGTTTCCATGATTTTACAGGAATCGTCGACAAAAATTCAAGAAATCACAAACGAATAATTAACACACAATTAGACAATTAAAATACAATAATTTGTTTAAGCCATCTAGTCACTAATAATTGTGGTAAGCTGTAAGATACGGACTTACTCTGCTTACCAATAAATCTAACACACAGGATGTGCACAATGCGTACATTTTTTTTGTTCCAACATAAATAATTGCACACTGACGTGACGTCCAGCACAGAGAACAGAAGCATGATTTACTGTCGGGGAAATTTCCAGGAGTATTACAAGACTTAACGGTAGTTTTTAAAGCTTTTCAAGCACTTTTCTAGGCCTGGAAATTTCATTTTTATTTTCTCGAAATTTTTAGTACAATGTCTTCTTAGCATTTGCCTGTTTCTTTTATATCTTTTACTAATCCTTCAATTTCTTCCATGTTTTTTTTCCTATTTTCTTCCACATTAAATGAATTTAACATTTTCCCCTAAAACAGGTGCCATCGTCCCCCCCCCCCCCCGGGGGTTTAAAAAAAAGTGTACCTGAGAGTTCTTTAAGACTTTAACCATGCGCAATGACTGTTTGTCGTGACGTCACTATGAGTTAGCCAATGACGAACGAGAACAACGGCTGTTTGGTGTAGCGGCGGACGCTACGACGGCTGAGGTGCTTGTAGCGCCCCCGACATCCTTGGTTGACGAGTACTTCTTTGCATCAGGTTACGTGATTATTTTGACTTTTTACGACAATAAGCACAGCATGGGCTACAGTCCCTGCATGGGGGATGGAGCGTCGGTGTCCTATTCTAGGCCTAACCTTAATGCTACCGGTAATTACACTGCCACCAACGGTGGATTAATTTAATTGCTTAACGAAGTATAAAGCTAAAATGGGCTACATAATAATTTACACTTAAAAACAATTAATCACACTAGGGAACGAACCTGAGGTTTAAAACTCTTGGTTTTTATTTTAAAACATCAGAATGAAAAGAATAAACACTTTTACATTTAAGTTCACTAGTTTAGCTTTTGACAAGTTTGGCAAAAACAATTTAACAGAATTTACATTAGAAATTCACATTAATACAAGAACAACGAAGTTGATTCTTAAACACTTAATTTAGACAAGAAAAAGCATTTTTATCTTGGGTTCCTATCCAGGAATACCCAGCAAGCTGAACCGCGTCTGCTAAGTTACAACTATATTTGACAACTGTAGTTTTCAAGTCGTCCCACAGTTATTTTTCCTCGCGAGGATCAAACCGTCCCTTTGTTTACATTAAAGAATGAACAAAGTAAGAAACTGGCTTTTTAGAAAGAGATGCCTACTCTAACATTCTGGTGGTAAAGACCAGCAATGCCGATAAGGCTTACCAACCATAAAGACTCCAAGCTAGAGGTTAATTTAAGTTAGACTATAAATTTAGAATTGAGGGGTCCTAAAGATAAACTTCTAAAGTTAAACTAGTTTACTTACAAACACTACCATTTTGCCCGGCATGGCAATCCCGGACGTGACATCTCCACACCCGACCGGCGTGACCCGTCTAGCTTGAGAGATCTGTGAGCTGTGCTGACTGAGCTGTAGAGGGAGGGCAACTGGGGCTTTTTATGCTGGAGCAACGGATTTTCTCTACCTAAGCGCGGACGCCGAGGAGAGCTACGGGGGTCTGATTGGTGGAGGGCCAGGAGAACAATGGGAAAGTCGGTAGAGCAAAGGGTTTTGGTGCAGAGCCGTTTGAAGGAGTAGGGAATGGTTAGAATCGACCAAATAGAGTTTTCAACTCTTGAACTTTGGGAAATGGTCTTTGCATTGGGAAATTGATTATAGATTGATTATTTACAAATGCACATCGTGAATTGGCTCGTGTTAAAGCTTAGTACATTGGTTTGGGTAATACATAAAGTATTACTATTAAATTTTACAAGCTTTAACTGAAAACTGCAGTGTTACACACCACAACTAGTTTTGGCGGGGGGGGGGAGGGGGGGAATTGAGGATTCGAAGTTTTTAAGCACAGTTTGACTCTCGGATTGCATGGAAATAGATCTTTTACAAATATCTTTTGGTTTTTAATAGCAGAGCAAGCTAGTAGTAACATTCGGATGGGTCAGTCGAGTTTCGTAGAGAATTAAAACAAAACATATATACACAAAAATTCGTGTCCGGTGATTGCCGATGTCTGTATATTTTGGACTAGTGGTAGCGTTTTGGGGGCAAAAGATTATTATTAAGAACGCATAAAAAGAATTAATATATTAGCTTAGAGAATGCTATAACGCATTTAAGTTTGAGTAAAATAAATAACATCAAAGTTAAAGGACAGGTGACGATCGCTGTGGAAATTTTTCATAAAGGTTGCAGCTGTTCAACATAATAAAAAATATCACACTCACAAAGTTGTCTGTACAATTACGTAGGAGGTTAAGTACCTTCGCAGAGGAAGCTCCTCCTCTAAAACACTAAACTAATGTTTTCGGCTTTATGCCTAAGTGAAAATAAAAAGTAAATACAAATTTTTACAAGTGGCGAAAATGGCGTCTCGTGCGCTACGGTGATTTTACGGCTTCAGTTTCGTGCGTTTTTCTAAATGCTGTAGAATGACTTCTAGAAGGAATTTTCGTGTTCTGTTTGCGGGGCTATTAAGAGCTGTTTAGATGAGACGGATTGGTCCATTTTCTTGGGAGATACAGGCGTTTGAAATTTGGGGTTTTTCCCCGGCCGAGGCATTTGGGCCCTCAAAGAAAAAAAAATTTCTTCGTTTGGCAAAACGAAGGTTTTTCGGCGGTCCACGTTTACATTGGCCGTCCGATTGGACTAGCCCAGTCACGTGATATGCACGTCACAGCACACAGCCATGGCGCGTGGTATAATCCTTTACCTAGGAAAGTCTTCAAACACTACAATGAACCAGAAGGGACAGCAGACGAACCAACAGAAAAAAAAAGCCCAATCTGCCCAAAGCAAACCACCCTATAACGAGTTGAAACGAAAGGGGGAAAAGCACCCTAAAGCCCATAAAAACATTTACAGCATGTTTCTGGGTGGGGGTACTGATAGAAGCAATGGAGTGGATAATAGATACAAGGAAGTGATGTGGAAAAAAAAAAAACCTCGAGAACCCTCCAATACATTATTTCTTAAAAAGACTTAAATGTCCTAATGACAGACAGCCCAGCCATTAACTTACCTGGTTCAACCTAGCCACACAAACTATTCAGAAATAAATCACAATGCGTTGGGAAAGAAGAACAACAATAAATCTTGTTGAGCAAACAAGAAAAAGAATTCTTTTGAAAAATAAATCTCCCCAAGAGGTCAATGTTGTCATCCTCTTTCCACTTGACTAACAACAGGAACATTCCGTGTGATAAAGACGTTTGTTGGCCGCAAGTAAGTAACGCAAAAACACTTACAAACTCCAAGAATCTTACTACTGACTGTGATGGTACCAAAGTGGCTTGAGTTGAAAAAAAATTTGAATTACTACACCCCAAGTTTATACAGAGTTCTTAGTAATAATCTAAGAAAAACGATGGAGCCAACCATTCCCCTCCAATGTTGGTCGGATTGGCGAATTAATATCAAGAACTGGCGACTTGAATTTAGCCCTATTCGCCAAAAAGGTGACTAGCAATAGATAATGAAACTCAAAGTGGTGATATCTCGGGAACTGTACAAGCTAAGAGACTTAACGATTTGCGACATTATGCTCAGATTTATAAGGGCTACAGAACAGCTTTGTCTGCAATAAGATCCTATCTTTGATGCCGCATTGCACTTTAGTGGGACCAGTATCAGAGGATGCCCCCGCAACCCTTCTGGATCCTTCCCCCCTAAATGGAGGAAAACCGTTATTATTATTAATATTGGTATTAAAAAAATTATGTAATTTTTAGTAGAACACATGAAATGAGGAGTGCTTTCTAAGGGCTACAAGCAAGTGGCGACTAATACTGGATTTACATTCAAGAGCCTTGGCGCCAACACTGCACAGATAAGGATGACAAGTGAACAGAAATTAGTTTGCGAATTTGTTTACCTTTATGTGCTTTTTCCCCCAATATTTTCATTTAGTTTATTTATCTATTGCATTGCTTGTTTTTAAATTGTATACCACGCGCCATGGCTGTTTGCTGTGACGTGCATATCATGTGTCTGGGCTAGTCCACTCAGACGGCCAAACAGCCGTTGTTCTCGTTCGTCATCGGCTAACTCATGGTGACGTCACGGCAAACAGCCATTGTGTATGGTTTAGGCTAATTTGATTTGTAGATAATTGACAAAGACTAAAGTCTGCAACTTTTACTAGGTGGGATGTATCCCAAAACTGCCCTTTCCCTCGCCTTTTGTTTTTCTATGACAACAAAGTTTTATTATTGTTATTACTATTATTATTTTTCTATTTTTGACCTTTTGTTTAAATTGTGACCAACTAATTAATTTTGTTATACAATTTGTTGATTGCCATGTAATTATAAATAATTGTAACCAGTGCCACATACACAAGTACGAATTAGTACTTCATGTGGTACTTTTCCTTGCACCATAATAAACTAAAAAAAACAACAAATTATTAGAAATAATGGCGAAAAAAAATTTCACATGTCTTCATGAGTCCGGGAATGTTTTATGAGAAGAAACAAGCACTTCAACAGATTTATAGTGAAAAAAAAAGCCTCAATTACGCTAATAAAAATAATAATGTTTACATGCATGGTAAAATAATAGAAAAGTTGATATTTCGTGGCACGTTGGCTACAAATTTCGGCGACTTTATCAAAAGAAACAATAAAAATCGTTTTCATTCGTTATTAAATAAATTCAAAGAACCATCTCCCTTATACTTAGTTGACACAAAGGTTTTAAACAATTTGTAAATAAAATGTGGAACATATGTCCTAATAAGATTTATTATTAGGACACGCATTCCACATGTTATTTACAAAATGTTAAATTCCTTGTGTTAGCTAAGTAAAAGGAGGGGTGTTTCTTTAAATGTATTCAATAATGAGGGTGTGATTTTTATTGTTTCTTTTGATGGTGGCCGACATTTGTAGCCAATGTGCTACGAAATATCAAGTTTTATATTATGTTACCATGCATGTAAACATTATTGGTTCGACGAAGGTTTATTTTTAAAAAATAACCTAATGTTTGTATCAGTGCTATTGAGACTTTGTTCAATATAAATCTGGGAATGATGACTCACGATGACTAGCGAAGTTTTTTCGCCATTATTGCTGCTCACTTGTCATCCTTAGCTGTTCACAGTGTTGGCTCCACTGTGTTTCCTTGTTCATTACTAATATTCCGTTTCTTTAATATAATTCTTCAAAGGGTTTCAAAGGGTTTAACGAGCGTTAACCACTCCTGGTCATCTGCCCGAAGCCCTAAGGCCCTATGTCTGCAACAGCCAGATTCCCAGGCGGTCACCCACCCAAGTATCAATCCAGCCCAATGCTGCTTAACTTTGGGGATCTGACGAGAACCGGTGTTTCCAGCACTGCAAGACCGCATAATTATTCTTCATGACTTGTCCAGAACAACACAAAACGAAATAAGCCTAAATATTTGTATGCAGGGGACCAGTTAACCTCACATTTTCAACTGTTTTTAAAGCCGATTTTCTGGTACATGTGGACAGGTAACAAAGTCTCGTATCCTGGATTAACCAGTCTACCACAACAAAGTGTAAAACGGATCCCAGTGAATTATTTTGCGTCGATGGCTGAACAAGCTTTTATATTTGTTCACGCCTTTTCCACCTTTTCTGTAGTGTAATTGTAGAAGAATAAAGCACAGAAGAATGAATAACGGAAGACGACGAAAGATTTCTACGCCTTCAGTGAACAGCCCTTTTACACAGCCAGGCCTTAAAAAAATTCATTTATTGCCACACGAGATGAGCCCAGTGGAGGGCCCCTTTCATTTAAAAAGATCTGCAGTTTTTGCCACACAAGGCGAGAGCCCAAGGAAAGCCGCATTTCATAAAACAAAGTAGATTTTGCTACAAAGCGAGAGCAGAGTGGAGGCCCTTCATAAAAAAATTGCAGAAATTAATGTTTTTCATCACAAGACAAGTTTTTTCACGAAACTGATAGCAATACTTACTTCTGGCATTTTGCAGTCACAAGCCAATTTTAAATTGGTGCCAGTGAGGGGGGGGGGGGGGGCAAGTCGACGGGCCCGGAGGTGGCTGCCTCCTCAGCCTCATTGTAGTTACGCCACTGCCTTTAAGAAAATAAGAGCCGGAGAGATTGAAGGAGGCAATCACAGGATGGAACGCAAAATGTGTTTGTTTAAGGAGGCAATCAAGAAAAAATGCACAATTCCGTAAAAGAAAAAAAAACTTAGTCGTTCTGCTCGATTTCTTCCTTCAGTTTCTGCAGCCAGTATTTTCTGTGAAATTTATCAGCCCGTGTTTTCTGTGAGATAAATCCTTTCCCCCCCCCCCCCTTTTTCAATTCTTTTTTTTATCTTGAGAGTCTAGTTTCCACAATTACAAAGCATAAGTGATGAAAACATTAATGCGTTACTGCTGCAACATTAATGCGTTATTGCCGGATTCCACCATGCGACCAAACGCACAAGATATCGATTGTTGTGATAAGATACCCTTCAAAAGGAAGGAATCAAGCAATAACGCACAAATGTTGCAGCTTTCCAAAGTGCAGTTTTCTGTCGAATGTAGGCGATACTCGACACAGAATTTTTGTGGGCAAGAGTCGAACCACGATCTGTGGTGATTTCGACGAAATGTAGGAATGTTATTGTTGCATTTTACTCTGACGATGATATTGCTATTTTTTGTCAAAATATACAGGGCAATCCGCAAAAAACGCACAAACTAAAATTCTGATTCCGAAAAAGTGGGTCGTATTTTTCGAAATTTTTTGAAACAGAACTTTGGATAAAAAAAACTTTCGTTCGGTGTAGCCATGATGCACTAGGCTATTTACCGTGGTGCATCGTACTCAGGCCTCATCGAACGAAAGTTGAAATTTTCCATCCAAGGTCTTTATCAAAAGTTTTGAAAAAAACAGGACGCATTTTTTTCTAAATCGAATTGGATTTGGGATCCAGAAAAGTGGTCTCTATATTTGCACTTTTTTTTCCAAAAATGATTTTACTTGGGATATATTTAAGGTGCATTTTTTGTATACCATCCTGTATAATTGCGCACCTAGTTTTAATAAACATACACTGTTCTCTGGATTATTATCCACTTAAACACTTTGTGATGGTTAATCCAGGAAAACGTTTCGGAGTTTTTTTTTCAGTCCTTTACACTTCGCACCTGCAATGGCAACTTTCGCATTTCAGATTTTCGACTTCTAATTTATTTGCTTTAAGCACGTTGCAGACTATGCTAGGACTTCTGCCACAGGAGATGTGCAAGGCAAGAGGTGTAACGCAGAACTAAACATAAAATAGCAATACAATTATACAAGCTCTTTGTGCGTCAGTCCCTGCGATAAGACTGGCTGTCGTCAATGTGCCAAATTGGTCAACTGGGAAATCAGCAAAGTACAAATAAAATTTGCATTCAGGCCTATACGGTTTAAACACTGTCTCTTGAACACTGTCTTCAAACTCACCAGCGAGTGCTTCTCTTGCTAACTGCAGTTCTGACTCGAGTTTCTGGATGCGTGGTTTCTGGTCGTTGTCTTCGGCCAAAAAGTGCTCCTTGAGTCTCTTGAGTTCGTCCACTTCCCTTTGCAGACTTCGGTTCTGCTGCACCAGTTTGTCGCTCTCCGACCTCAGCTCCGACACCTCATCAGCCACCTGGTTCTCATCACGGTGCGAACAATCTGAAACAAACCAAAACAATGTAATTAAAACCACAATCACACCTTCTTGTGTAGCCTACAAATGAACCTTTGTAAGGTTTGGCCGTATCGTTCCATTCGAACACTAATGACAGCCATTAGCTAATTATCAGCAATTATGGGTCATTACCCCGTTCGACAAGTAAGAACTTTTGGAAACATTTACCAGCTATCGAACACCGTATGATGCAACAACTTTTCCACGTGGACTGACGTTCCATTCTTTGCAACTTGTAACTTGCCTTTTCGCGGGTAGCTTGCTAGCTACAAGCGGCAGAGATGCTCTTTGTCGTTTTGTAGGACAAATTCAAGTTGATCGATGTCACGTTGTAAATAATTCTTGTTGTAAATTTTGCTGAAGGAGACGAAGTAAATTGGATCATTTTGTTTGCAAGCGTGAGTCGACCCATTGAATTTATATACCTTTGTGAAAGAATGTTGCAGCGACTCACTACAGGTAAGATGACCAAACAGGGGACGCATACTCCAGAAATGGGCGTACAAATACCGTGAAACTCCAGACCAAAATGTGGAGATCGCCGGATGTGCAGCGTTTAATCATCGCTGCGTGTAGCTAATTTAACCACCTGGTTACAATGGGTATAGTCAACTTTTACTGTGTAATCGTAATTAACACTCTGTTTTCAATTTGGAAAATATGCAAATAAATAAATAAATATACATACATATACAGAGTAGCCACTAAGTGCAGGTGAACGATGAAACCACGACGTTTCCGTTCCTAAATCGGAACCGTTTTCAAGTGAACGGGTTAAAACATTGTCAAAGAACAGAAAACCGGGCAAAAACCTGATATTTCACAACCCAAAATTTTATTTCAAATTACAAACACCGTATCACGCGAAAACTTAAAAACACTTTTTGTATTCATTTAACCAAACCACCTGTTCATAATCACTTGATACCTACAGCCAATCACTTACAAGACTACATTAAGTTATGCAATGACGCTGGCATCAACACATTTCCGTCAATCAAAATGCAAGAACCCATTAAAGCGTTAACCTACCTCCTTCTCTTATCATTTGACCTGCAGACTTGAGTGAGTTGGTGGCTGACTGTTGGCACATTTTTCGAATTGTGCCGAGTTTTTATTTTATTTTATTTTTATTTTTTTAATTTAGTATGGCACCACGGACCCTCAAGACCTGTAAGGGTGGGAACCATGACCCAGTTGTTCTTCTGTTTGTTTTGTTCATTTTTTCTGTTATTTGGCATGTTTTAAAACCCTTCACTTGAAAACGGTTCCGAGCTAGGAACCGAAACGTCGTGGCTTCGTCGTTTACCTATATACTTGTGTAAATTTACTTACTAGAGTGCTTTTTAGTTTTCGGCTTTTTGTTCAGTTTCGAGGACACTATTGATCAACTGTTCAGTTCCGAAGATTAAGTTTAAACAGTAGTTGATGTTGTTCATTTTTGCATACAACTTGCTATCGTCTAAACGGGATCGGCTCAAGATGAGTTAAATAAGTACGGATGGAAAAGTGTATGTTTACATGTAAACGTGTGAGTGCTAAAGGCTGCCTATGGATGTTTCTTTTTAAAATTAGGCTGTGTCAGACTGTCATTATGGCTACATGTTCCGGCAGTCTGACATGTAAGTCCAAAAGGCATCCGTATTTTATTTAACCTGATATAGTCAGCACATTTTTTCATTAAGAGTAGCCAAGACTTGTT
The DNA here is from genome assembly GCA_023313725.1 of Lithobius niger. Lineage (NCBI taxonomy): Eukaryota > Metazoa > Arthropoda > Chilopoda > Lithobiomorpha > Lithobiidae > Lithobius > Lithobius niger. The sequence continues at coordinate 172,015 of JAHWFP010003686.1, forward strand.
CACAATCCACATCATTCATGAAAGTAAAAACAAAAGCGGATCAAAAACCGAACCCTGCGGAACACCAACTAAGAGTAGTGTTGCTGTATGACTTTTGCATTCCACCGATAAAACTCCTAAATTATTTAATAACATCCCTACCGATTAATAAAAAAAAAAATGCTTAGTATTGGGAAAGTAAAAGAAATAATTAAACCGTAGTTATTACAGGAATATTTTTTAACACAACAATCAAGCCACGTGCCTCCTTAATTATTGAGTAAAGATTTGGTACGTCCTGGTGCACCTGGGATCAACCTTAGTGGTTAACGATACTGCTGCCACTAGATGTCCACGGTATTTTCTTTATATTCTACCGTGGCGCCATCTAGTGGCAGTAATGTCGTTGATCTTCACAGCTTGATTCCAGGTGCACGAGGAAGTACCAAATTTTCACTCAATAATTTAGGAGGCACGTGGCTTGTTTGCTGTGTTACCAATTATTGCTTTGTACGGTACATTTGTTTGCTTGTTGCGAGCAAACACTAGAGATAACTCGATAGTGCTCCATGCTGCACACTTGCATTTGGTGGCAATCCGTCTTTAATTATATGACCAGTAGGCTTTGATCACCTCCAAACAGGGCATTTTTTTTTTAGGAAATGTAACTGGAGGTCCACTTTCACAAAAGGGTACGACTTTAATATATAAAGGCAGATGCAAACCTATTTATGTTGCCTTTTGGACTTATATGTCAAACTGCCTGAGCGGGGAATCGAACCCACGACCTCTGAAATCAAAGGCCAAGGTCCTACCGCTAAGCCAGATTGACACGGCCAGATTGACATGGCCGTGTCAATCTGCCTTAGCGGTAGGACCTTGGCCTTTGATTTCAGAGGTTGTGGGTTCGATTCCCCGCTCAGGCAGTTTGACATATAAGTCCAAAAGGCAACGTAAATAGGTTTGCATCTGTATTTAGTTAACCAATTTCGAGCCCATTGGCTTTCCGTCCCGTTTAACTAATTTAATATATAAAGGGCACCATTATATTAATGGCTTAACTATTAACATAATAAAAAATCAAACTATGTGTAGCGGGGTTTTGTACTGAGGGGGCAACACTAGTCATTTAGCTAAATTGTGTGTATGTTGAAGCCAATAACAGGTACGGGGTCTGGGGGAGCGCTGTGAGCTGAAGCATTTTTTCTCTATTTTCCAGTATTTTCTGGCCTTGTAAAGTGCCGTTGAAAACATTTTTACAAAATCAGTTTTGCTGACTGCATTATACGCATAAAAAAAATTATGTAATGTAAATCTTTCAGTTTTTTACACTAGATACTTATGTTTAATAAATAAAATATGTTTTCAGGATAGTCAAGGTTTTTTTCAGCTACGCAAAAATTGACAATTTGCCGAAACCGAATAAGCCTTTAAAACCAAAAAAATAAAGCCTCAACGTGCCCTTTTACAAAAGTTGCCCCTGCCCTCTCGGTGGTCTGTGCACGCTACTGGATTTTACGTACCGTGAAGATTCGTTGTGAACTGGACTGAATTTGAATTCATTATCTATATCCCCAAAATTTGTAGTTAGCGAAAAAACATTCTCATGAAAGTATTAATGTATTACACTTGACATTTTATTTCTTTTTTAGGGTAGACCTCCTGTGGGTCCAATTGAGTTTAACTGGAGGCCCACTTTAGGCGGCTGCAGGTCTACTTGGACCTCCAGTTAGCATGTAAAAAAATGCCCTACCTCCAAAAATTTTTAGATGCAAAAAAAAGGCTTAATTTACAGGCTTTTTGTATACAGTTACATTGTAACGGGGAATAGCCTACAGAAAATAGGGCAGGCACAACGGAAACATCGTTTCTCACGCTTTACTCTCTTCACAGGTATCTCTCATGGTTGCCCATGGGGTAGGCACCCCATTCTTTTCAAGGATGAGACAGATGTCTTTAAACAAGGAAAATTTGTGGCCACGTAATAAAGCGAAATCAAGATCAAGCGTCAGTTTGTTACAACATGCATTTCCCAAATTAAATTTCCTTTTATTTTAATTTTTTTTCTTTCTTTCTTCGTCTACGTACGCGGTAAGGCGTGAAAGCTATGGCGCTCCCCGCCGCTCGCATTACAACTCGCTTACCGAAACCAGAAGCTAAAACGGAAAACGAAAAATAAATATCTTCCACCGTTTTTCCTCGGGCGGTAAAACGAGAAGAAATTCAGAAACGTGCAAACAAGAGAGCTACTTTAAATAATCGCGCATTTACTCCACTAACAACCACAACAAACCGGATAAAAAAAAAACTTCATTTTAAATGAAAATGAAGTTTCGTTAAAACCGCCCTTCTAAATGGAGCTAAATGAAGGTTCGCTAAGAAAGCAAACAAGGGCGTACAGTTGACACTTTAAGCCCCAGGGCTTTTAGGACAATTACACTGATTAAGTATTACGAACAAGATGGAGAAAGAAAAAGAAAATGGCGATCGTTATGGCCTCGAGGCGAGCCGTTGTTGGCCCAGAAAATGAGATCGTGATAGACGGATAATACGCCACCAACCGGAGCCGAAAAACAAAACGCTTAAAGCGAAAGCGAATCCTTCCCTGGAGCGTCGTAGCGCCAAGAAGCGCTGTAACAGTAATTCTTCCTAACTTGAATCGTGTGATAAACCAAGAGTGGGTGAAACGTTTTCCCCGGGAGTCTCGTACAGCTCCAGGTTTGACTAGCAAAGCAATTCTTTTATATACACTCGGTGACCAATTTTCACTTTGGAAAGAAAGACTGAAAGTGTGTAGGCAGGGTAAATAAGTAGGTATAGCTACTTCCGAAAAACGGTACCGGAGGGCAAAATGTGTCAGTCTCTCCTAGACAGCGAGGCATCGCGCCGAACTTGCAAACCGAAGGAAATACCCATCGGAGAGGCCGGGAATTTGAAATAAGACTTTACTTATCCACGTTACTGAATATCAAGCAAACAGCACAACGATACTTGTAATTTCCAAATTCCTAAACCAATGAGTCGAATTTCGTTCAAGTTTTTACTGCACACGTCATGCGTCGCAAGTATCTACAAGTGTCGAATGGCTACAAATTTCAACCCTACGTGTGAGGTTGCATGCTGCTTGGCAAGCCTTGTGTGACAAACAAGACGGCAATAACTTGCGGGCTACTAAAGGCACTGTCCAGGCCTGGCACTCTGCTTGTCGCCGCAGTGGCCGGCAAGAGGTGATGGCGGCTCGTTTGCGTATTGGTCACGCCAACCTTACACATTGCTTCCTTTTGATGGGGAGGGGGAAACCCTCCTGAATGCCATTGGTGTCAACGGCCACTTTCGGTCCATCACGTGCTTGTAGACTGTCACCATTCATCTTGATGGTGCTCGCTGCCGGTTCCATCTTCCGTGAGACTTAGCGCGTCAATTGGGCGATCAGGCTGTCCTCGTGTTTTGCAGGATGTACAGATATAGATAGGGGTTTGTTTATTATCTCTGTAAAAACCCGGACAACTGCACTGTCACTGAAATTGGCGCTAATGACCTAGCTGTCGACGCGCCATAAA
>JAHWFP010003686.1:176272-200427 GCA_023313725.1 Lithobius niger
TGTCTTGATGAGCTGGCTAGCAGAACTAACACTTCGTTTCCTTAGGTTCCTATGAACCATAACTAGCAACATGAAATAGAAAAGTAAATAACGAATTTATTGTTTGTGCTGAACAATGATGAACAACTTTGAGCCAATCGTACCTACGGTAGGTACTAGCTTCTGTCGAAACGCTACATATGGATGGTCAGCTAACTAAACCGTGCACTATAGCAAGATAAAGCTGGTGTTTTTTTTCCTCCGCATTTCATGCAATTTGCAATTCAAATTTGCAATTCATGTATTAGTTCTTTGATTTGAAATGTGTTGGAGCAACTCGAATTTAAAGAAATGCAAGGCCAAGCGAAAATTAACATTCACTCCTCCTCCCCCCCCCCCCACCCCAGACAAAAAAAATAATAAAAATACCGAAAAAAAATGTTCGTTGTATAATTCATGACAAATGGTGATAATATAGCTTACAAGAAATAGCTGGCACAGACACCTTACCGATAATTTCTGAATTCACATAACATAGGGGGCCCCAGAATTTTTCCTTGCAGCAGGCGCCCCCAAATGTTTTCTTGCAGGGGGCCCCCAGATTTCACAGCTACGGTGCTGCGCTCAATAGGTTAGTCAGCCTCTTATATTCATCATCAAACCACGCAAAGTTTCATTGCTATAGCATCAACCAGCTTCGTTTACCAGGGGTATTCCGTCATTTTTGCCCAACCCTGTATAAATAAGGTCTTTCGCCTCTATGGTAATTAACGAACGCTTCAGGATTTCTGTGGCGCTAATCATTTCTTCAAAGGCCTCCTGAAGTACCCTCACTTCTGGAGATAGAGCACGTGTCTGTATAAAGGAGCGGTAGTGGTGATGTGGAGGGCAGGGAGGGGTTGTAGGGAGGAGTGATAGCCACAATGACGTCAAACCTAACATGGCCACCCAGATCCACAACAAAGGCCGTAACTAATAGGCTTGTTTTTGACTAAAGTGACGTTTAGCACTTTGAAGAAATCTTTCTTTTGAATTTACACCGCGCACGAGACTTGATCCCAACAGTAAACCTCTGAGCCTTATCTTACTTACTTACCCTTCCAACATAAAAAAAATAAAAATAAAACGGAAAAAAAAATATAGCGAAGAGAAGAAATAAAAAATGAACGAAGATTGAAACTGGTACGTGCCACCACATCCCAATGCCAGTGGGAGTTTACCTTCGATAAATCATATAACAACAAAGAAAGTCCTGAGAAGATACAGCAAAAAAAATGATAAACAAACTCGCACACAGACAAGTGGTCATTTCCAGCATGACACCGTGTTACATACAGCAAGACAAACACCTAACAAAGGAAACACCGTCAAACTTGAGGGTTGGTCGAGCGTGCGAAGCGAGCGAGGTGGAATACTCACTCAACTGAAATTCGATTTTATGTAGCTGTCTGTGCGTTTGTCTGTTCGGGACACGACAACGTTCGCAATGTTGCTCTGGTTTGATCGAAATTCCCACCTCACCTTTTCGGAAATACCTTTTCAGAAATATTAACAAAATACAGATGCGAACCTATTTACGTTGCCTTTTGGACTTAAATGTCAGACTGCCTGAGCGGGGAATCGAACCCTGGACATTTGAAACCAAAGCCCGAGGTCCTACCGCTGAGCCAGACTGAAAAGGCAACGTAAATAGGTCGCGCTTTTGTATTTTGTTATTTCTTGTGAGCCTTTGGCTTTCTCGTCTTTAATTCAGAAATATTCGGGGTTTTAGTCAATTTAAAGTAAAGAGGGAAAAACAAGCTAAACAGCAAAAACAGCACGTGCCCCCCCCCCCCCCCTCTCACGGTTATTTACGCCACGGTTACGGGGGTCTTGATTTGGCGAATTATTATTTTTATGATTGTAGGTATAGTAGCTACTATGGTTTTTATTATCTTTGTCAATGGATGCGGTGACGACAGTCGATTATCATAGCTTCTACACAGCCTTATGACCGTTGGAGGCTAAAAAAAACTGCGGGGGGGGGGGGGGCCTTTAATGAAAGGCCTCACAATACAACAAAATTACACGCCTAACATACCTATTTGATTCTTTTTTTTTCGTGGAATAACTTGCACTCGACCAGGGCCGAAGCGATGGGGGGGGGGGGGGGGGGGGGGGGGGGTAGTTGGCAAATTCGAGTTGTCGAGTTGGCAAACTCGGATAAATCTTCACTGCAAGTTCCCGTTTCCACGAGTACTGGTTAATTATTATCATCATTCGGTCAGTTTGAAAGTAAAGTTTAAAATACATTTTTTTTTTCAGTTTCGCAACACTTCTATCATTTAGCGTGGGAGTACCTGAAACGCTGCCCCTGATCATTTCTGGTTGCTTCCCTGCAGCTCTCCTCATACCCACGTGGGGAAAAAGAAGCTCCGCGAAAATTTGCGTAGTTGGCGAAATTGAAAATTGACTTGGACGTTTTGTTTGCTATGTCACCACCATCACCTAAAAGTATCATAGATAATGTAGAAAATAAAAACAAAAAATGCACAAAACTGTATCCCCACCGAGTTTGAAGTCGTAATAACAATAACTTCGCGAAAATCGTACACAGTTGGCAAAAATAAAAACTGAGTTTTCTAGTTTACTTCTTCTGCTAGACAGTGCTGCTCAGAAGGGGTTTCAGCGTGGAGCAACTCGTACCTTGTATTTTAGGAGGGTAGAAAATTACTGACATATTAATATAACAAAACACAACATCACTGCCAGGATTTAAAACGTTTCTTAGGTAAAGCAGAAACATCAACAAACGCTACATAAAACAAAGCTTAGTAAGGACTTCTGCCAAGTTATCGCCGTCTGAAGTTGTGATATCGAATAAAATCTAAAAAATTAATGCAGAGTTGCCTATTTGATTTACTAGTTCGTCTGCCAACCCATCAGTGCCTTGGTTTTAGTTAAAACAGAAAGTGAACTAAAGCCGTACTTCATGAAAACTAATGGGTACAGTTGGCAAAATCAAAAACAGAGTTGGAAAAATTGAATCAGCTGTTTGATTTTCTGCTGTCCTTTTTCTGTTAACCAATCGCCACTAAATTAGAATTTGTATTAATGCAGAAACAACTACATTTTCCAAATCAAACTTGTTAAATATTTAAAACAATTACGAACCGCGAAGGTCCAAAATTTCATGATAAGAGTTCATAAGTTATTAAAGGACAAAAGCGACCCAAAGGCCACGAAATGAGGGCAAAAATTACCCTAAGAGACCGGTAATTATTTATCGCCGGGGAAGACCGGAGGAAAGGGGAAGTCATGAAGTTTTGGATCCTCTCAAGGGGGACGGTCATAAATTGTTCAGATCCCGTCAAAAGGGAGTGGTCAAAAACACACTGACCAACTGGAAGAAAAAGTATTTTTTGGACCTTAAAAATGGCACTTTCAGCAGTCAAAATTTCCAAAAACGGCTAAGCCTGGGGGGGGGGGGGGGGCCCAAACCCCCCAGACCCCCCGTCCTATGAGTGTTTACTAGGTTTTGAAGCAATTAGTACCATTACTGCAAGTATAGGTTTTATTTAGTATAGCGTTAAATGTGGAAGCTTTTCTCCAATAATACCTCAAGTTGTTTTGGACAAAACTGAGGTAAACGGTTTCGCCATTTCTTTCGTCTTTCGACGCTGTATTATTTTAAAACTGGAGCATGTTTTTGTTTTAAAATGTGAAAGTTTGTTTTACAATAACAGCCCTCTAGGTCTTGTTGTTTAGGATAAAACTGAGAAAAAGATTTCATTATATTTCACCTTTCGAAAGTCCATTTTTAAAAATATTCTGCATCCCTGACCCCTCCCCTGCTGCCCATGCTTGCTCACAGGAGTCGTCGTCATTCATTTTAGCGTAAATGTCCAAAATATACAATTAAGCCAACCATCAATCGTCAATGGCCGCCAGCAGGCCTGTTTATATAATTTTAAACTGAACTCGGTTTATTGAAATTGGATAAAAAATATCTTAAAAAAAAACGTGATAGGGCACCATAAATTTTTTATGAATCCTACCATCCTAAAGAATAAATTAAAAAATTCACCAAAATTTACTTGACAATTTATTGGTTCTGTGTTCACTGGCGGCCAGAAACAAGCACTAAAATAGTGTCAAGTGCTTCAGCTTCCATGGCTCTGGCCCGGACACCGCTTGGGGAGCTTACACCACTCCCCCAGACCCCTATCTGACTTTGCCGGAACCCATAAAAAGTACTTTACTGGTAACAATACTGTCATTTTTTAAACCAGTTGGCAAAATCATAACATGAGTTGACAAAATGAAAGTCTCTCTTCCCCCCCAACTACGGCCCTTTGCTACGGCCCTGCACTCGACGAAAAACAATTGCACCCTGCCTGCTGAAAATGTCTTAAAAGGGTAAGAAAATAAGAGAAAAAAAACATTTTAAACCTTTTTCTCCTCTCCAGCACCAAGTCCAACTTAGTAATTGAATGAAGCCTTTCTCACTAATGCGATTTGATGCCATACCCTCCAACCAAATCTATTTACGCCAAAAGAACAAGAAGAAAAGAAAAGGCTCGGTTGTACGGCTTTACCAGCTCCCTCGGGGAACTTCCAACAGCAGCCGTAATAAATCTTACGTCAGCATTCGGGGGCGCTACATTAGGGCTGCTTGAAAATTAGTTCAGCATTGGAAAGTTCGTGGTGGGTTGAAGGTAAAAAAGAAACATAACAGATCACTTACAAAATAAATACAGATGGAAGATAAAAACAGATGCAAAATAAATACAGACGATGCTGTTAAGAGCCAAACAGAATACATGACCATGAAGAGATTAGTCAAAAGGCCAGGAAGAGGTATCTTAGCCAAAATGCCGAGAATAGGCTAAGATGCGTCTTCTCGTCCTTTTGGCTAAGATATCTCTAAGATAGCCAAAAGGCCGAGAAAAAGTATCGTAGAGAAAAGGCTGAGAAGAGGTATCTTAGCCCAAAGTCTGAGAAGAGATATCTTAGCCAAAAGGCCGAGAAGAGGTATCTTAGCCCAAAGGCCGTGAAGTGGTAGTTTAGCAAAAAGCAGGGGAAGAGATGTCTTAGCCAAAAGTCCGAGAAGAGGTATCTTAGCCAAAAGGCCGAGAAGAGGTATCTTAGTTAAAAAACTGAGAAGAGATATCGTAGCCAAAAGGCTGAGAAGAGGTATCTTAGCCCAAAGTCTGAGAAGAGATATCTTAGCCAAAAGGCCAAGAAGAGGTATCTTAGTCAAAAGTTTGAGAAGAACCATCTTAGCCAAAAGGCCGAGAAGAGGTATCTTAGTCGAAAGTTCAAAAAGAGAGCCAAGAGTCCGAGAAGATGTATCTTAGCCAAAAGGTCGAGAATAGGTGTCTTAGCTAAAAGTCTGAGAAGAGATATCTTAGCCAAAAGGACGAGAAGAGGTATCTTCGCCCAAAGGCCCAGAAGTGGTAGCTTAGCCAAAAGCAGGGGAAGAGGTATCTTAGCCAAAAGTTCGAGAAGAGGAATCGTAACCAAAAGTCCAAGAGGCTATATCTTAAACCAAAACGTTGAACAGCTATACTTTAGCCAAAGAGCCGAGAAGCGAAGAAGTCTACTATATTATTACACACCGTTCACGAGTTTTCATAATGATGGGCCGCAAATTCTGTTCCAGTGGTCAGATAAGGACGACAATTCCATCACCACCAACCCCAAAACATATTTAAGTGCGTACTAAGTTTGATATCGTTCTGGTAAGATGCTTAAGATCATGGTCCCAGACAAACAAATATATAGTAGAAACAGCAATTAAAAATAAAACCTCGTAAAAGTAAAGTAAAAGTACAACTAGCAAGCCGCTCAAAAATTGAGGCATCAGCAGTTTTACAGGCCTCTTCAACTTTCACAAGTTCGCGTTTTCATAAAGCAATTCACTTTATCCTTTTCCAATCATTTTCGCCCTTTAAACCCACTTCTAATCCTCATTAAAGTTGATTCCCGGTTACAAGTTAACGCTCCTGCAAGATAGCAATATAAAGCAGGCCTTTTTATTAGGGAACGGAGAGCCGAAGGCGTAAAATATCACGAGTTCATGAACCAATATACACAGCGTCTTCGTGCCAGCGATAAACACGAGGCGTTATGATATTAATTGCGTTTTGAGAAGTCGAGAAAAGCGAGGTTGGGAACCTTTTAACGTTATACGGCAAGTTTTTCTTACGTAACAAGGTATTGATGCTGCGGGGAGGGGGGGGGAGGGTGAAGGAAACTTAAAGATAGATGATGCGATAAAAATGATGATAAAGCTCGAGGAGAGAGAGAGAGAGGGAAGGCAACGTATGTTTTATGGAAGCATAAATAAGAAGTTCTGATACAACACAACAAGGAATACAGCGGTGGAGGAGAGGAACTTGCTCATATAGTTATGTCCAGGGATCTTACAAGTTCTAAATTTCCCTCCCTCTGAACAAGGAAGAGCTTCCCTTGGCACAATTATATAGAGTTACGGTTGCACTGAGTACACATTACATTAGACAACACGCTATTACGCAACAGGCTGACAGATTACATTTACGGACATAAGAATGTAGCCTCTACATATTTTGAAAGTTGGCCAATGGTTTTAATTTACGGTTCCAGTAAGGTTTCATATACCGCATTGTTCATGTACTGTTTAGTCCACGCGAAACCTTACTGCTGTATTCAACCATTACACACATACGTAAAATTAAAACCACAGCTTTAAAACCCAACTTTAAAATTATTATAAGAATAATATAGTGTATAATATGAAGAAGATGAAGAATGTTGGTTTATTGAATCAGGCAAACCGGTACAAAACTCCGTATGTGCCCTCACCCCACAAGAGCTAATGCTCGCGTGTGGTGTGTTGGCTACCATAATAAAATTAACTTAAAAATACAAGAATTACAAATGTCAACATATGAAACAATTGCAAAGTTTGGGTGCATCGTAGACAAAAAAAAATTACAATAATAGCAGTATAAAATATTACCACTGTTATAAGCAAATGTTAAAATTTTTATTAGCTATTTTTACTACCATTTTTATTACTATTTGTATTACTATTTTAATACTATTTTAAATTACTATTTTTAATAATAGCGACTGCAAAGTCTATTATTAGCAAATGCAGTTATTACAATCATTATTAATAAATGCAACGTTAAGGTGCATCGTAGAAAAAATAACCACAACAGTAAAAATAAATAAACACGCTACAAATAATCAAAGAAAATCAAGATAACAAAAAGTACTGAAAGTATATAGGTTGCACACTCGCCTAGTTTCGTGGCAAGTTTCAGATTTCTTCAAGTCAAGTCGTTTTCTTTCCGTTCTTCCCATCGATGATATACATGCACTACGTTTGAAGATTTCAGTTTTGATATTTCAGGACTGGTATTTCATTTTTATTTTCAACGACATTTCCAGGTTTTCAAGGAGTCGCACGATCACTGAATTACTTAATCTAGCTCTGCACTAAGCACACTAAGGCTATGGTTTTAACGATTGTTTTGGCGATGCACCAATCTAACCTATCGTGTTCTAAGGTAGAAACTGTAAAACTATGTGAATACAGCGGTATGGTTTCACATGGACTAAAGTCACTAAACAGTACAGGAACACTGCGGTATACGAAACCTTACAAGAGTTCGTTTTTGTTTGCTAATATGTTTTTAGGCCTGTTTTGACTTCATTTGCCTGACTGATGGGTTAGACTTTAGGTTTACATTATACATTAGTTTTAAAGGCACACACCCTCCAAATAAAAAATGCGTCAATATTCCTCGATGTTCCGCGTAAAATACATTCACAATGGTTTATTCGCCTACCCTAAGTTATTCTTTAATCATAAATCCTTTCTAAAATATGGTGACTAAGAAAACAAATGTGTTGAATATTGGGGCTATATTTACAAAATCCCGCGAGGATTTAAGTTGGCGCACTTAGACATTCGAACGTTAAAGTGACGTGTCGTTACGACGGCAGCAGCTCGTGTGTGGCCGATACCGCGTGACCCCTTCTGTTTCCATAGCAACATGGCAACGGCCGCCCTCGCTGGGTAGCGTCAAGCAAAAGTCGGCTCCTAGCGTCATTATTTTTCTTCCCCAAGTCCGCGAGGTGGTTATGAGGTAAGTAGGAATTTACCTTTAATATTAGACGTTAAAATTTTACTTTTTAGTAGCTGTTTTTAAAGCTGCTTGTTTGACTCCAGTGTGAAAAATATTTTTGTGTCAACTTGTGTAACTTTTAATTTGTAACGTCCCTCCCTCGTTCCATTAAATTTCACACAAACTGGCGATACTGTCGGAGTGGGGGGGGGGGCAAGGGGGGGGGGATCTGAGCCCCTGGCAATGGCAGGTCTAACGTTGGTTATAAGGCATCGTACCTCTTTACCCATCTACGATACCTTCCAAGTTGTGGAATTGCACTCTTTATGTTAAATTGTGTTAAACTGGGTGGCGTACGTAGTAATTCTCGGCTCTTCCCATTTCAACTGCAATCGCACCACATTTTCACCTATGAAATAACTTGGGGGAAAGTTATTTCATAAGTTAATGCTGCTAGACGAATTAGACGACTGTCCGGAAAAATCGTGTGGATCACGACAGTGGCCAAACGTTCTCCATTGGCGTAACTACAGTGCTTGTCGGGTTGACAAAGTCGTCCTAAAGCCCCCCCCACCTACTTAAAAAAAATATTACAATGCTAGAATACGCTACAGCAAAACTATCGAAGAGGAGAAGAATTATTCCTGTGCTGTGTAACTTTAATCTCTCGGTCTGGTGCTTGGCCTATCTAGGATTCTTTGCAGTGGCGCACCCCCCCCTCCACTGAGGGGGGGGGGGGCCCGGTCCCGCCCCCCCCCCACCAAGTCCCGAAGTTGAAAGTAAAATTTAATAATAGTAGACAAATAAGGGATTTCTGAAAAATTCTAACAATGGCTTTTTAACTTTTCGAAGATGCTAATTTTTCTGAAGTTTTGCAGGATTCCGAGGGATGTACAGCACCTACGACCTGCGCCCCCCCCCAGGCCCCCGACCCCGGTGGGCGGGCGGCCACCCCCCCCCCCCCCCCGCAAACAAAATCCTGAGCACGGCACCGATTCTTTGTAATTGCTGGGTTTTTTTTTTATTTTAAGTGGGGTCCTCTGAACAGGGTTCCCATCAACCTGGAGAACCAGGAAATCCTGGAAAACTTACGGAATTTAAACTGCATTTGAAACTCTGGGAAATCTCACGGAATTCTGATTTTTTTTTCACAAAAAACCCTGGAAAATTCAGGGGAAAAAAAGCAAAGTTACGAATAAGCCTAACAGTGCATAAAAAACTGGTTGTGTTTACATTCTGCATTAAAAAATGTTATCCTTCTGTTTTTGTGTTGACACCCATACGTTAATGAAATGGGGCTCATTACTCTTTTGCATAATGTGAGCCTTGCAAACAGTAAAACTGATAAATGCGTGCAAAAAAATTCCTTGCTGCAATTACGGTAAATACCATGGAGATTGACCCTAACACTCTGGAGTACTCGGGGAAATTTATTTCCAGTGTTCTGGTGGAAACCCTGATTATTGTTGGTTAACGCGCCCCTGATGTCCTATTCAGGCCACTGCGTTCCACTAGAAAGATTGTTTTTTCGGGAGGAGCGATTTTTCTTACTTTCTGTAGCTGATTCTCCACTTTAAGCGAATGCTATAATATAGTTAGTGTCTTTTGCTTTAAAGGAAAAGAGTGGCTATTGTCTTGACAATGAGCGATCAAGTGGCAGCAGTCTCCCCCCCCCCCCCAAGCGCACCACTTTTTCCTCATTGGTACCAAGCTTCCCAAACCCATTTGGAACTCGTAAAAGTTACAAAGGAAGAGCAAGGGGAGTCGTACGTTTCGTAACGAGTGGACTGAATCGTGATAATTGCACGTCCGAAGAGCTATGCAGTAGTTTGCAAATTCCAACATTACAGCAATTTCGAAAATCTTTAGGTCTAAACTTCTTATACAATTTATTCATAGTAACGTTTGTTGAACACAACTTTTAAGAAAACTTTACATTCATGTCCCCTCAGGTTACTACAAGATATTTGTTGGCATCCCAAATACTAGAACTGATTACAAAAGATGACTCTGACATTATTCTCTACCCAACCTTTGCAACAAACATAACATTAATCCATTTACGACATTTTCCAGCTAGAAAGCTGTCATATCACAAACGTGAGTTAGAATGGTAATATATATATATAGTACCCCTGGCGTAACATACGCCGGTCTAGCCAGATCCTGCATGCGTGAGCAAAATATTATGCTGGGCAGCATGAAATGAAAATGATCAACAGCCCTCTCCCCCCTCTCGTCTCCTCCTCTGAACTCCCTTGCCCCCCTCCCCCCCACATTCTCCTACTGTACGGTTCGATCCCCCCCCCCCCCATGTGGCTCCTCTTCCCCTCCCGCATTCCCCCATTGTGTGGTTTGAATATCCCCCCATCCCTGCTCCTCCTTCCTTGGAACCCCTGCTGTTTCGTTTTCTTAGGGAAGTAAATGTCTTTTTCAAGTCGGTTCTAAGCGCTAACATTATTAAAGCAATATTTCGTTGGTTACTGATTGTTACAGGACACAACCGTTCCCATTGTCGGGCGGTCATTATTTTATCTTTGCTACCGTGATAAGAATGAAACCGCTCGCCCTCTTTCTCATAGTTACAGGGCCCATCCTTGAAAGTATTAAATTCCAGCCAGCAGTCTTTCTGATTGTTACAGACATTGTCGGCCGCTCGCCCTTTTGCTTTTATCCCTAACAATCCTTTTAGCTCTGCTCCTGAACTAAGTCTGCTCCTAAGCGAAATAAATATATAGATACTAGCGGAGTCGCTCGCTTCGCTCGCTCATTCCACGTCAATATATATAGATATATTACCATATTTTAAATATATATCATAAACGTTCACTTCAATGTTTTGCCACCTTCTCTCCTGATTCTATTATGAGGTTATCTCATCTGGTGAACTAATACTGCAAAATAAATAAATAAATAAATAATTAGAATGGGTTACATTTGTTTTCCTCTGACTGGCTTAAAAAATTGCGAGACTTTCCACCTAATCCAATTATTGGATTTTTGACGTACCCCTGGCAACAGCACGTCATACATTAAAAGGGCATACCTTCTCAGTAATTTCGAGCATCCTGCGCGAAACAGCTTTTGCACCATTTACGTAGGTCAGAGGGAAGGTCGCAAAACCGTTTCTCGTTAGGTGAAGAACAGGAAAATGAATACATTTCCAAAATTTACACATTTTCGAACTAATGTTGCAAAGATGAGCCTACAGGAAAGCCAAGCAGGAGGAATGTACCTTTAAGCAAACAACCGTTATTTTCTCTTCACGAAAACACACCCCCTTCTCCCTCCCACCCGCCAAAAAAAAACCACCGCAAGACCCCATCAGAGACGCCCTAAAAATAATAACTTCATAAATTTGACGGCTAAGACCCCATGCTTTAACTTTACATGAAACTATTTTCCAAGCAAGGAATACTAAACCCGTAACTTTACCTTTACTTGGAATGAACGCGAAGAAGTTTTAAATTTTTTCTTTAATTCTTCTGATGGTGATGAAATTCCTCACACGGTCGCCTGTGTTATTTGAATTACTTTTTTTTAATGCATTTTTTTTATTACGTAATTACCAGGCTATTATAGGATTTAATGCTACTTTTTTTTCGGCACGTTGTTTGAATTAACGGTGATTTTTTTCTTCTTTTTTCCTTCCCAGTAAAAGCCATCCGAATCTGCACTAATTATTGCCGCCACGTAGGCGATTTTTTTTAAGCTTTTACTGTCATCTGGGGGTTCCTGGTACACTTAAGTTAACTCTCAAACGAAACGAGAAAACCTAATCGCAATTCGCATTAGTCCACAACGGTACATCAAAATACCACATTACCGTAATACTCGTACCAAATACCTCCGATTTACTGAACCGGGCTACCATTACCGAAAAATCACACGGTCTCGATTTTCGAAACCCTTACAGAGAAAAACAAACCCACCCCCCCAAAAAACTCGTTTTAACGTAAAGGGCAAGCAAACTATATGTTGCATGCAAGGTTGTCATTAGAGGAGAACCCTTGTTTTAACGTCAAGAGACGAGAGCGCATTATCGATCGTCTTGCCTGGCTAGACAGTACCGATGGTCAGAGAGTACAACCCTAATAATGATACCAAGAGAGAGAGAGAGAGACGGATAGAAGGAGAGGTCTCCCCATCCAGGCAAACACTCATGAGTTAGTAAAAGCCTTCAAACGGTTAACTCGATTATCTGCGCAGAAGCAGACACAAGAAGGGCTTAGGGCGAATGGAAACCGGTCATTTGCTGCAAATAGACCGGCAAAGCCCGAGTCATCAGCATCCCATGCCAGGCACGCACGCACGTGCTTGCTTGTTCCAGCACAAGAACAAAAGAATTAATGACCCCCGCTATAACGAAGTGAAAATGCGGAGAGGGGGGAATTGTATGGATGAGCCTCGAAAAAGGTTGTTCGGAATTGACCGCCGGTTGTTGATTTTGCAGTATCAACTTGCAACAAATGAGGTAGGGCGGATCGCCTTGTGCTAAATTGCTCGCGAAATTCACCAAGGGTTCTTTAAAGATGCTTGTTGAAGCGTCGTACCCACTTGATTGAGTACGCAAATATGCAAGCCAGTATTGCGGAAAAATACCGCCGCGTTATCTGTAATAAATAGGCCTTTGGTGGCCAAGTGGGACACCCGGCCTGCTTATAACAGCTACGCGCAGATCGTCATCCACGCATTTACCAGCGCCAAGGTCAGCTGGGGTGGCAGCTGTGTTCCTCGCAGCGAGGAACGTAGCTGCTGTCTCGGTTGGCTTTGGGAATAGCACACGAAACAGCATCAGGTTAAAGATTGTGTCGTCACAAACCGGAATGATTTAGATTTTTGATCTCATGATAATGGTTCGGGACGAACGTAAATAAAGTTCCCCTATATTCAACAGAAAATCTAGACGCCAATTTTAAAACGGATTTTTACCAAGGGGTTGACTAACGGTAAGTAAATAAAACTTTGGGGCCGTACTTGACGTGGAGGATCGAGAAAAATGGCGCTGGGAGGACTGTACCTTTAATACTAAGGGACAGAGCGCATGACTGCCAGGGGAGGAGACAATGCGGTGTATGTTGCCCTCCCACCAACGGCATATGTCAATGCTATGTGTGACGTCATCTGTGGCTGACCCCCAGATGCGTCACACCCCCCCCCCCCATTACGTATAATGGTTTAACTGCTAGTCAGCTGTCTGCAATCAGCTGACTAGCCACCTGTACATGTATATGTTGATTATATATGTCTATTCCCCTGGTAGTCATGATCTCCGTTTCTTAGTATTAAAATGGCACTATCACCGATTGAAATGCAAACGAAAATACCCTGGCGCCATCTAACGGCAGTGTTATTGTTGACCCGCACAGATTGCTTCCAGGTGCACGAGGACGCACCAAATTTTCCCTCAGTAATTTTGGAAGCTCGTGGCTAGTTTGTTCCGTAAAAAGAAATGATATTGTGCATTCCTTCGCTTGGTGCAAGCAAGTGCTAGATAGTGCTAGATACGCAAGATGTTGCCAGATTTTACCTAGTTTCGTTCGGTGCTAGTGCCACTTTAGAGGGACATCCGGCCTGCCGTATAACATTCCGCCTGCCTTATAACAGTTCGCGCTGATCGCCTTCCGCGCATAAACGAACACCAATGTCATCGGGGCGAGGGATAATCGTCTAACTGGAAAAACGCATAATTGGAAGAACGTATACCGCATAACAGTATAACGGAATATCATCTAACAGGAAATTCGTATAATGGAAAAGCGTCTAACTAGAAATTCGTATAATGGAAAATCTTCTAATATCCCTGCCTCGCTCGCGCTACCGCGCTCGCTGCGGCTATACATATAACATCAGAAACCGCAGTTAGACGTTTATCCATTATACGATATTCCGTTTAGATGCTTTTACAGATTTTTTATTTAGGCAGATTTTAGACAATTATCCCATTAGACGATTTTCCAGTTAGACGTTCGTCCGACGCCCCATGTCATCTTGAGATAGTAACAGAACGTAGCTACTGTCTCATTTGGCATTGTGCCTAATAGACGAACCAGCATGAACGCATTAATCGTGTCGTCACAAACCGAATTGATTCTCGTATTTTAACATCACAATTTATAATTTTCTAGGCTAGTTTCTTATAGAATATTGCTTCGGCGATCTATTGGAATAATTATTTTAATTTTTACCGCATGACGCTTTTAGATTTTTGATCTCATGGTAATTATTAGCAAATTAGTACATGCACACACAGAGATGAAACGTCATGGTTATTGCAAGCGCGCAAAGCATCATATACTTACGGGTTCGTTCGTAAATACAGTTCCGTTATTTTCAACAGAAAATCTCCTAGACGCCACATTGTAAATAGGATTTTTATCTAGGGAAAGACTAACTGTAAGTAAATAGACCTTTGGGACCGTACTTGACGTGGAGGATCGAGAAAAATGGCACTGTGAGGTATATCCCTTTAAGTAGGCTACACTCGGCCGCCAAAGGCCTATTTCTTACAATGGCAGCGAGGGTGGGATAGCAACATACACCACATTACCCGTAGCGCAACTTTGGTAGGGAAAATCTAGCGTGATGGCAAGGGGTATAATTTTGATTTTTTTTCCCCAACGAATTAAACATATTTTTATACTACATATTGCTTCTATGTTACGAGCCGTATGGGCGAGGACAAAGGCTTCAATCTAAGATTAAAAATCTTCTCAAAGGGGGATTGCCACCCAACGACAGGATGCAGAATCTTTAGCCATTTACCGCTATCTAGTTTTGCCTAGCCCTTCAACATTATTTTTTTTTATGAAACAAACAAGTCACGTGCCTCCTTAATGCGACCAAATGCACCAGGGAGCAAGCGGTAAAGTTAAGCCTAACAACATCACGGGTGCTTTTTTCCACCTATCGACCGTTTTGAAACATGGATTTTGAACCTCTAGATGGGCACCATCTAGTAACGGTGATATCGTTAACATTGACCGCTTCCTCTCTGGTGCACGTGGACCCACCAACTTTACACTCATTAATTAAGGAGGCACGTGGCTTGTTTGTTCCGTAAAAAGAAATTTCTTTGCGCATTCCTTCGCTTGTTGTAATCAAGTGATACATATACCACACGCCATGTTTTTTTGCTGTGACGTGCTTATCACGTGACTGGGCTAATCCAATCAGACGGCCAAACAGCCGTTGTTCTCGTTCGTCATTGGCTAACTCATGGTGACGTCACGGCAAACAGCCATTGCGCATGGTTTAGAACTAAATAATGGTAGACGGCGCTCGATGCTGCAGCCTGTGATTCGGTAAATTATATATAAACAGGACAGAAAGCCAAATGGGGAACGACAAGTTTTAAATAAATACGGATGCAAATCTATACTTACGTTCAGGCAGTCTGACATTTAGGTCCAAAAGGCAAAGTAAATAGGTTTGCATCCGTATTTATTCGGTGAATAGGCACATTTAAAAGCCCTTCGTCGCGGACGATACGGTACGAAGTGTCAACCAAGTCATCCCAGAGAACCTAATCTGTGAACTTCTTGCTCAGCAGGCCTTGAGCTCATCTCATATTGCTGCCGCTGACGGACTTAAAAATATGAAATGTTTTATGGAAAGGTGCACGCCACTCATTAACTGCGCCAGGGGAACCGGCCGTATACTTGAATCCTGTAGCTTGAACTTACTGGGCCGAGGGACAGATGCTACATACATGTGTTTTCCACTATCTTGTACAATTTAATTTGGAATGTTTTTCGCAACCCCTCCATCTATACGATTTCTGCTCTGTACCATGCGAACGAATCCATTATCGACCTTTACGTGCACTTCCGGTTAACTATAGAGCAGCGTCATATGACGTCATATTGGTTACAAGATATATAGCTGCAAGGGGCACTAGATTAAAATGGAGGGTTAAACAACGGCACTTCAAGTCAAGGCAGTGCTTTGAGAGCGAATTTGATAGGCTTAAAAAAACGTTGTTTTCTCCAATCCCTTATGCTGCTACGTTGTAATTGGGAAATAAAGATTCCAATTGCTTAAAAATGTCAGCAACTGCCAACAAATCGACAAAAATCGCGCGTTATAGGCCTAAGAAATCCGCTCTAAGAGCATTGGCTTCAGTAAGACGCCCTTCTTTCCCCCCTCCAGTGACCCTTGCAGCTATCCCAGTTACTGGCACCAGCATAGAGTTATATACAATAATACTACGTTGTGTCACTGCCCTATAGCTATGCCACAATGGCCGGCTTTTGATGTACGGTATACGACACAAAGAAGCGACCGTATTGTTTAAAAACGTGTGAAATTATCAGCAATATCGGGTTTTTTTTTACCATTTGTAATTATTTTCGGAATGTTTTGACACCTGAAGATGCACGTAGTAGTCTCTGAAGAGAAATTCTTATTAAGTCGAACGACAGTGATGATAGTTTCGAATTTAGACCTGTGACGCCCTCTGCACATGGGTAAAAAATGAACCCAAAGTTTGCTAAAATGTTTAGCTCAAAATTGATCTAAACGCTCTATGCAACAGATGTGAAACCATTCCACATACCCAAAGTTTAGCTTATAAGTTTAGCTCAAAATTTATCTAAACGTAGTACGCAAAGATGTGAAACCATTCCATGAACCTAACGCTTAGCTAAAAAGTTTAGCTCAAAATTTATCTAAACGCTGTAAATATGTAACAGACGTGAAACCATTCCATGAACCCGAAGTTCAGCTCATAAGTTTAGCTCAAAATTTAACTAACAGCTGTAAGCAACAGATGTGAAACCATTCCATGAACCTAAAGTTTAGCTTAAAAGTTTAGCTCAAAATTTAACTAACAGCTGTAAGCAACAGATGTGAAACCATTCCATGAACCTAAAGTTTAGCTTAAAAGTTTAGCTCAAAATTTATCTAAACGCTGTATACAACAGATGAGAAACCATTCAACCCATGAGCCCAAAATTCAGCTTATAAGTTTACCTCAAAATTTATTTAAATACCGTATGCAACAGATGTGAAACCATCCCATGAACCCAAAATTCAGCTTATAAGTTTAGCTCAAATTTTATTTAAATGCTGTATGCAACAGATATGAAACCATTCCTTTTACGTTTGGAGACGCCGTTTGTCCCCTTTAAATCTCTTTGTTTAGCTCAATCTGCATGATCATTCGCCTTAGTAACAGAGGACAACAACAGTCAGTGGCTTTACAGAAAAAAACATTCACTTTAAGGGGTTGGGAGAGGGGCCGGGGGTGGGGGGAGGGGGGGAAAGACCACGAGCATTCATTTGTCTCCTACATAATTTACTCCACAGGACCACGGTAAAACTTGCATGAACTCCTGTTCGCCAGTGCGAGATTAAAGTCGATAAAATAGCGGGCGAATCCGATTCCGTTTCCCTGATTTAAAGGTTGTTTGGCTGACTGCGGTTTACTGTATGTATAAT
This sequence comes from Lithobius niger, assembly GCA_023313725.1. Lineage (NCBI taxonomy): Eukaryota > Metazoa > Arthropoda > Chilopoda > Lithobiomorpha > Lithobiidae > Lithobius > Lithobius niger. Next base: position 193,795 of record JAHWFP010003686.1, read on the forward strand.
TAACGCAGATTAAAAAGGCATTTTCCTGTATTGTCGCAAGCCTCCGTTCGCGCGACACAATAATTGCAGGCCAGTTCCCTACCGCCTTTCAATAAAGTAAATTATTCCTACTCAAGTTTTGAATTGCAAAATTAATGAAGTTTAAAGAAACGAAGCCCAAACATACTGACTTATAGGCCTACTTAAAGGAGTATGCTGAAAGGTATTGTGTTCATGTCGCACCTTGCCTGAAGCCCTAACCAGACTGGTTGCTCGCGGCTGCACGGCTACGCAGTATGGTGTGAAAAAGACTTCAATATTGGTCCTTAAACGCAACACCAACTACACGATTGCAGCAATGTTGACCTTGTAGGCGCGTAGTTACGCATCGCTTCGCACGAAATTTTCTTCTGTCTGGAGAAGGCTTAACACGCAAGGGCGGGCTTACACAACGACTCGTCCGTGCATTCTCGCAGCTAGACGCTAGAAATCATCCGAAATTCCATCATGGCGGCGGTTTTAGGCTCTGTCGACTCGCAACGAAAACAGTCAATAATTCGAGTTCAGAAGGTACTAGGAAAATTTCGTCAGGAGGAATTCTTTGTCTTATTGTAGCGGATTACAAGAGTTACACCATTTACTCAAACGATGTCGGATTCAGCTAAACCTGGAAGAGTTGTTACCATGGCAAACGACACTTTTGCCATCGCGATTAAATTCTATACTTTGTTCCACATTATGTTTTCAGAAAACTGACTGTATGACGTCACGATTTCTTCCACTACGAGTGCAAAAAAAACCGTGAACATCCCATTCGTAAACTCTAACAATAACTTTGTTGAGCCTACACAAGTGTGATATCCATATGTCTTTGCACTCTTAGTGCAAGGAAACGAGTCGTCATCCAGTCAGTTTTCTGAAAACATAATTGGGAACAAACTATAGCTGCGAGAATACAAAGGCGAGTTGCTCGTAAATGCGTCCTAACAACTCGTTACAAACAGAATCCATTTGGCTGTCTGTTCTGTAAAAGTAAAAGCAGATTCGAACATGTGTTTCAGATGTAGTGCAGTAGAGGAAATAAACGATAGTGCACAAACAAAGCCAGTATTCCGCATGCAGGTCAATTCCCGACTTGGAACTATGCCTAACACTTTTACGGACGAAGTGCGGGAAACAAAATACCAGTTCTTTCTACCATAATTTTACGGTAATTTTAAACAGTGATAGATATTAAAGACAGTTCAAACTTGTTGTAATACTCATTTTTAAACTGCGTTTGGAGGTTGCCTCTAAACTATACTTGAGACGGAATGGCTGGAAACGATCCTGGAATATTTACACAACCGTACTTGTAGCGCTATATGCATAGTTTGCCTTAGATCAATTTTGTACGATATCATTATTTTAGTATCCGCACAGAGAACCACAACGAACCTCGAAGAAGGCCGAAATGAGTCATTTGTTTTTATTAAGGCGTCAACAAAAGGTCGGGGCGACGGAAAAACAAAATTTTCAGCACTCGTATTTTATTTCCCGGCCACTAAAATACCGTCCATTTTGTTTAACGATTTGCGTGCGAAAGGCCAGTGGATTTGTGTTTTGCTCAACCAACAGAAAGGCGGCACGGCCATCCCTACTAAAACCGCTCAAGAAAGCCGTATCTGTCTCGCAGATGCAGTAAGTCACCTCTGCAAATGCTCGCACTCAAACAAAGATTTCCGTTTCAGATAAATTTGTATTTATGTTACCCTGAAGAAAATAAATGGCTTTGAGCTTTTAACGGTTGCAAAATGTCCCCCAAGGAAACATATTTTTAGATCCATGGACGGAATGCAACTTTGGCAAATGGGAGGACACGGGGTAATACAAATAAATTTTTTTTTACCGGAATTCAGGACTCGAAACAGTAACAAGTAACAACGACCAACAAAAAGTTGAAAAAGTGAGCTTAAGAAGGCAGGGAGTTGAACCGGAAACAAAATACTTTCCGGATCAGGTTACGGTTCTGCTTTGGACAAGGTTCGGTCGAATTTCGGTGTTTTGGGGAAAAAATCCAGATTTAATTGAGACTTCAAAATCGTTAGTTTGCTCGCTCTCCATTCGTTAAATGACAAAACTGGCAGGATCTTCGCAGCTTACATATTATAACCAATGTTATGCATTTAACTAATATATGGGCAAGGGTTAGAAAATAGGTAAATAATTCTGCATTGATGGAGTCGACAAGTCATAGCCACAGCTAGGGTTGAATTCAAGAGTTGGAGTGAGAGATTTTGTCGTCTTTAGCAATCAACCTAACTTAGGGTTTATAAGCGCTCTCCAACAAATGACGACGAGAACCATGCACCAATGCATTAAGCACACATTGTTTACAATAGTTAAAGGATACTGACCGAAAACAAGGACATTATAAAACATTGTCACAAGGGTGCACACGACCATTGTTTTATAATGTCCCGAGGTTTTCCGTTGTTATCCATTAAAATGCCAAATGACCCTACAATAAAAAAAAACATGAGGACCACTTTGTTCGCTGAAGGGGAAATTCACAACAATGCACAGACACGAGCTACAATTCGTTTGTTGGTATCGTTGCTTTAAAACTGGCCTGTTACTCCAACAACATCGTTTTTTGTCGACAACGGGATATATTGGTTAGACAATGCTTTAACCATTGTTGAACATATTGTCCCCGTTTTTCGTACAAACTCGCAAAACGGGGGCAATATGTACAACAATCGATAAAGCAATGTTTAACCATTGTTAAATCAGGTCACGATGTTAGACAGACGGGGAGGTTTGGAAGGATCTGAAGTCATGACAGCTTGTGCTGGTGTCGTTGGTGTTGATGGAGTGGCAGATGGTCTAGGAGGCAATTTGTTTGTGCAGTATTGGCTGTTAAATTTAACTGAATTGCTTGATTGAAATCTTTGGACCATTGTTAGCCTTTATTTAACTGGAGTTTTGGCCGACATCGAAAAATGCGCGCCATAGGCCGCAGTGTCCGACTCACCAAGCGAGATGTCCTTGCTGGCACTTGCTATGGTGGCGCTGCGGAGATCCCGGGACCAATAATCATGCGTTCACCGGTTGACAGACGAGAAAGACGCACACCAGAAAACCTTGATGTCGAAATAATAGTATTATTTTTTTTACCTTTTATTGTTGTTCACCTGGTTTTATCTACAATGACTTATGCCACGCAAACGAATATTGTTGTCGTAAGACATGTGCGTGAATCCCACACGAAGTGTTTGGTCCCGGTTTTTCCATGACCTCACAGTAGAACCACAAACGAGATTCGTTCGCAGCAAGGAGGACGTCCAGTACTATATTAGTCCAAGGTAGGTACAAGACTGTACAAAGGTACTTACTGAGACAACGTGAACATCTGGAAGTGGGGGTGCTGTTGTCGGTGAGGGCGGGCGTTGTACTCGTGCTGAGCTCGCTGATTCGCCGATTGGTATCGGCCAGCTCGGCCCGTAGAACGCTCACTTCCTCGTGCGCAGACTGGATGTCCCCGTCGATTCGACAAGCCAGCTGCTTGTTGTCGTCCACCATTTTACGAAATTTGCCCTGCAAGGAATCAAAAATAAATCGGATGAGACGACTATGACAGAGTGACGTTCTAGAAGGAATTTTCAGGGAATTTAACAAGTCTGGAAAAGTCAGGGAAAAATCAGGGAATTTGATAAACGTACACAGGGATTCAGGGAATTTCAAAATATTTCGGGGAGCCTTTTCCCTCTGTAAAATTAGATAATTCGTATTTAACTTTCTACTTTCAAAACCGTCACGTTAGGCTACTTCAGTTAAAACTATCATGCAAGCCACGTACCACTTTAATTATTGAGTGTAAAGTTGGTGCATCCACGACCCACGTGCACCAACGACATTACGGGCGTTTATTTCCAGCTATGGAGTGTTTTTGAAACGCAGATTTTAAACCATGTAGTGACAGGGATGTTTCATTTCTGAGAAAGTAAAAACTCCTTAGGCCTAAGTTATATCGGTCGTTAAGTGCGATTCTAGTTTTGTTCAGAATGGGACTCCTACTCTTTACCAGTCCCAGTCACGGCAGTGGAATTTTTGACTTAGCAAGGCGAAGTGGTGTAGTTATTGCGATTTGAGTGAAATATAAAAAAAAAAAAAATCTAGTCCCGTTCTACATCTTCTTTCGGTCGAAAAAACATCAGGGAAAATGTCAGTATTGGTCTGGAAAACCTGAGAAAATCGGGGATGTTTTGAACGTCACCATGTATGAACTCCGTAAAATTCTACCTAACAAACCAAACAACATAAAACAAAAAGAAATCACAAACCTTCGGGGCAGAGATGTTTGTTTCAATGGTTACTGTAGTGTAGAGGCAATAAAAATGCCACGCTTCTGGGAACTACTGCCCCCTCCCTCCACTGTTAAGCATGAAAACAGCACATTTTCGGCTAAAGTAATCCACGTTAAACGAATTTTCGAAAAAATAATAAACAGTAATAACTGCACAACAACGCGGTTCCCCTTGCATAGAACAATAAAAAATTTAAACCTTGATATCTAATATGTTGAATTCAAATGACAAAGATAAACCACAAATGACAAAGGGAAACAAGTCCGGGAAACCAGCCTCAACGCAATTACATTTTTTTTTTTATTATTCGAAAAATCGTTTATGCACCTTGCTTAAACTGTAAAATATTATGTTTTTATGCTTGATAAGGGAAAGGACTTTTTCCAAAACGTGGAACCATTGAGTTTTCCTTGACTCCACTTAAAGACCCAACTGTTTGGTAATTTTAAGAGTTTGTTTATCTCAATTCTAGGCCTTTTCTACAGTCGTAAATGCACAAATGCCGTTTGAAATCCGTATGGCATATAATTTTACACCATTTTAAACAATTATTTAAAGTTTTTTTTTCTCACTTTAACACTTTGTTACATTTTCCTGCAACGGAAGCCTGTCTTGCAGCGATTTCACCTCTAAACAAATTTGTTTTTAATGTAGTGACGTGCGGTGCAAAGAAGTGACATCCTGCGCTGATATCAGTCTGCCTAGGGATGTTTTTAAAGTCAGCGGCTTGCTTGCTGAGCGCTGAGTTTGCTTGGTCTCGGCTTCCTTCGCGTTTCTCATTTTCAAGCTGAGATTAAAAAAGACGGTATTTGAAGTTTACTAAGCACAAACATGGCCGACAGTAACAAAAACAGTTTTTTTTTTTGTTTTTTTATTAAAGAAAGAAAGATGCCACGAAGTGAACTACACTTATTAGTGGCAACATTACAATACCATCCATCAACAAAAAATATACATTTCTAGCAATTTAAAAAACAAAACCATCAGAACCATAAACTATATTGCATAATTTGGTACTTCTCCTTTCTAGTACCTTGTACAGTTCTCTTCAAAAATGTTTGTCAGAAACGATCATTTAGCCATTTTTCAATTTTATTTTTAAACCCTATACAACTTCTCAACAAATTAACTCTGAATCAAAAACCCCCAATTCATTTATTTATCCCCATCAATATAATTAATCCAGTAGTTTTTCATTTTTTGCTTAAGTTCATTATATCCTTTAATTGTTTTTAATGTGTTTGGTATTTTATTGAAGTTTTTCACAGAATTATATACAGTCGTCATTTTTCCGTATTTATTAGACCATAAAGGTAGGAATAAATGGTCTTTTCGAAGTTTCGATTTCGCTTTTTGATTTTGAAGTAAATTTGTTAATGGAAAAAAATATCTTATTGTTATCGTATAATTGCACAGATTTTTTACATTAAGTATTTTATGTCTATCTCTGATTTCCTTCACGTTATTATTTTGAAACAATACTTTTAGTACTTTATTCTGTAATTTTTGTAATTTATTCAACATGTAATTGCTTGCATTACTGTAGATTTCGCAGGCATACAGCAAATTTGCTTCAATCCACGCTGTGTAAATTAGTTTTTTATTTCTATCGTTTATTGCCTTTCTTATTTGATATAATTTAGGCATTAGTTTTTTTATTTTTGTAATAATGTTGTCTACATGATCTTCATGCTTCCATTTATTGTCAATGCAGTATCCTAAGTATTTAACCTTACTTTCTTTCTTCATGATTTTATATACATTTTTTTTATTGTCAGCGTAAATTTTTATTTTTGCCTCCTGACCTAATTTCTTTGTGCCCGTTGAAATGTCCATATTTATTGTTTTGTCCTCATTGATAAAGACCTGGTTTTTCCAACACCATTCTTGTATTTTGTCAAAATCCAGTTGCAGTGTACCCATAGTTTGTAAATAATTATCTCCGTAACAAAAAAGACAAATATCATCTGCGAACAAAATAATATTTTCGGTTAATCTTTCAATATCATTTATGTATAGTAAGAAGAGAATTGGTCCTAATATTGATCCTTGTGGCACACCATCATTATTTGGAATTTCCTTGCTTATGCCTTTATCAATTTTGGTTACACATCTTCTATTTTCAAGATAATTTTTAATAATGTTATTTATTTTGCCTCTTAGACCCAGTTTTTTCATTTTTTCAATCAGAATATGTCTGTTTATCGAGTCAAATGCTTTTTGAAGATCAATAAAAATGCAACCAAAATATTCATTCTTATTAAGTGCTATGGCAATCTTATCATTTAAAAATTTTAATGCTTCA
>JAHWFP010003686.1:210490-235856 GCA_023313725.1 Lithobius niger
GGGGGGCAGGGGGGGCGGCTGCCCCCCAAAAAATGACTAACAGGGGCGCCAAATTCGGGTGTTCAAATTTAGAAAAAAATTCTTTTTTTTTTTTTAAATTAGCCTACTTTAACTGATTAGCGATTATAAAAAAGGTAATAAACACCAAAAAATGTTACCAGAATTCATCAACTAACCGTAACCGTTGTCAAGGTCAGGTATTTTATTCCCAATTGCCTTAAATCCCCATCCCACTTCAGTACCAAGCCAACTCACGCCTGCCACGTGAGTAAGAACCCTCAGTAAAAACGTGAGCAAGCTGCGGTAGACAGTAGGTAACTGGCGCATTTTCCACTGATAAGCGAAAGGACTCGAGGGCGCAGGGACGGACCAAGAAAAAATTACGTGCAGAAGACGACAATAAAATGGAAGAGCATCTAGGGAAAATTTGTAAAAAATAAATAAGGCACCGTGTTTATACAATTAATAGTTTTATGTATTTTTCCTGGACTGTGTGCGTCGCCCTAGGATTGCATACGTAATTTTACTTGGGGGTTTTATGACCCTAAAATTATTATACGGTTACCAAATATCAGCTTAATGATTTAATTATTTTCTCCCTGGCTGTCTCTTAAAATGTTTGCGTAGTTAGGACGCCGCTTTTCGGATATTTAGTGATTTGACCAGTTGGTTCTCATATTACCGCTCCTGCGGCATCAATGGTTATTTTTAGAAAATTGCCGTGTGCTCATCAAATTGGGACAACTTGTTATTTTTTCGGGTTTGACTGTTTTGGCACAAATATCGAAGATATTGCTTCAATCATCAACAGACCTAACTAAAAAGGCTTCATATCTGCAATGTTTGTCATGAATTACAATTGCAAATAACCGATAAAAGAAAAAAAAATCAAATAAACTAGTTCATAGAATACAAATTTCTGAGACATATGTACAATCCACCCAAAACCAAAACTGGTATAAAAGAAGCCGCCAAGTTTCCAAAAAGGATCGGCTTTTGAAAGTAGTGATACGATTCAACCAGGGAAAGGCCGCCAAGGTTAATCCTATTAGCCAAGTTAATCGCACCGACTAATCGTTCGAAAGTTAAATGAAAACTAGATTATTGCTACTCACTGCAGCAAATCTTCAAGTTTCCATTTAACGTCCAAAGTATTATTCGGTGAGATGAACTTGGCTAATAAGATCAACATGGCGGCCTTTCCCTGGTTGAATTATATCACTACTTTCAAGGTCATCAATGCAGGTAGAGTTGGTCTGCGTCGGGAGAGGGGGGGGGAGGGGCAGCCGAAAATGCGACTATTTCTTAGTCGTGATGTAGAGCCATTCAAATATATTTTCGACATTTCTCTCCCAGACTGATAATTCAGTTGTGTCTAAAATATAACTCGTAAAAAAATTTGGTCTCTCGAGAAAAAAAATGAACTCCCTGCAAATGCAAATTAAGTTAAGCTCCATGATGTACTCTAGAATCTACTTTCATTGCGTTATTGCTTGCATATCTGCTACGTCAGTGCAACCAGAACCCGGGGGAGGGGAATGGGGGTGCTGGACTTCGCGCGGGAACGATAAACATCCTAAAACCATGCCTGTCAAAACTGCCGGAAACTCACTGCCGGACTTGAAGAGTGAAACTTTGGGTGTGCTCCTAAATCTATATTGCACCAAATGTCACCAATATTTCTAAGCTTAAGACGACATAACTTGGGACCAAATTGTCGCAGATGTTCCTTTTTTTTTTTACTTTGGGACCAAACTTTTTGCTGAGACTGAATTTTCTGGTTCTGGTTCGAACTGTCTGGCACCTATTCAAATAAGTCATAATTTTTTTTTTAAAGTATAAGTTATTGGTGGGGGGGGGGGGGGGCGCAAGCCTGACAAGGGGCGTCAAATTATGTATTGCCCCTCCAGATTCGCTGGCCTTGGCCCGGCCCTGTTCTGGGGGCCTCCTATGATGTGAGTGTTTACAAGGTTTTGAAGCTATTAATAATGTACCACATACAAGTATAGTTTTTTTTAATAAACTTTGTAGATCAGCCTTGCCCCCTGCTTTCTTGGCGGAGGACTGCTTGTCATTTAGGTGCTGTCTATGTTACGGACACGGGCATACAAGCAAACAGTGTGTTCATCATATAGTGTGTGACACTTGATAGAAGATGGGTGTAAGGAACATCGGTGTTTTATAGAACATTTTTAACCCACAGTGTCTCTTCGTTAAAAAAGAGGCACGTCTTCTTTACAACTAGTGGTAAATTGTTGATGCGGAGAGCTGCTTGCTGAATTTGGCTACATCACTAATCTTGTCTACAGGAAATCATCTACAGACAGTCTCAATAAAAAATAAAATAAAAATAATAAAAGCAATCTATTCACTCAAATAAAAGTGAAAAGGAGATGCAAGGGCTCAAAAGAGGAAACTTATAGCAATCCTAGATTTAAAAGGAAACACAGCAAATAAAATAGGAGAAGGTTTACGAAACTAGAGGTGCGTGTTCAGGACGATGTAAGAAGCCACTAAGGTTTAGTTTTGTTAATTTATGTTTAAACGATGGAAGCGATGGGGCCGAGACAATCTCATCAGTAAGTGAGTTCCACACTGGGATGATTCGAATGGTAAAGAAGGACTTCGTAAGATTTGTTTTGAAACGGGGGAGTGATAACTTGAGGTGGTTCCCACGAGTCTTAGAAAGTGGGTTCAAACAGCGGCAGGTCAAAAGGTAACATGTTGTAGAATTTGGAAGGTCAGGAAAAGGTCGGTTTTTAACCGACGACACTCAAGGGTGTCAAGTTTAAGTTTTCAAGGCACAAGTTTTCAATAGGCATTAAAAAAAAACATTTTTTTTTTGGGGTGGGGGTGGGGAAATTACATTATTTTTGGTCCTCGAGTGGAGGTGTCGAAAATTTGGTGGTCACATTAATATCCCCCCCCGCCATAATAAATAATGATCAATCCGTAATTGCATCAGGTAGAATTTAATGAGTAAAGGTGTTTTTTCGATAAGGCAAGATGGGTCGGGTAGGGAGCTAAGTAGAAAGGACTGGTCTACAGAACCGCTAATAAAAGTCAACCGTCGAACACCCCAAGCATTTCTGCGTCAGCCGACAACACTGGGAAGCGGAGACAGTTTCAATCTCATTTTTGTTCCTCAGACCACCAAAGAGCACAAGAAATCCAAAAAAAACTTTCTTTCATTTTTTAAATTTCCTTGAGTGGAAAACAAAAGATTGAGAAGGGCAATGTTACCAATTTCAACGCCACACTTTCTATTTTTAGCCAAAACGCTTTTTTTCTCTTTTTTTTTTTTTTGCAGGAAGGAAGACCTACTACGACGCGTGGAGGATAAATTTCCTAAATTTTTTAACGTAAGTGCACCGATAGGAACTGAGGGCTTAAAAGACTCGCCTTCTGGGTGTTGCTACCATCTTGGGGGGGAAATATCGTTAAAATATTGACTAGATTTTTGCTGAATGTACGGGCAAAACAGCGAACAACCAGAGTCAGTACGCCCGGAGTCCTGAATCCTAGCGTTAGTACGGGCAACTGATACACAAGAGGATATTGAAACAGTTTTAGCCAAAATTAAAAAGTAATTCACGACGAAAAGCCAAACGGCCTCACTTATTGGTAGTTTTACCTGCACGTATATGTGTGCATGTTAAATGCTTCCATTTCTATGGTCATTTCTTTTTAGCCGTGTCAGTATGGTTGAGCGTTAGGGCCCATTGATCGCAAAAAGCCGGGGGTTCAGTCAGAGCCGGATCATCAAGGGTGGGTAAAATGCAGTTTCTCGGTTTTTTGGACATTTTCCGTCTCAAATGATCTAAGAAAATTACACATTTCGTTTCCGGCTGTGACTGGAGCTGTGAAACGAGATTTGTCAAAAGCAGCTGGCATAAACCGTTCACCGTGTTAGGTTTATGTGTGGTTTGCCAAATTCATCCCAATGTATGCAAAAAAAAAAAAAAAAAATCCTCAGTAATTGATTGCTGTAGCTTTTCGGAGAAAGATCGACAGAAACTGGTTCTCCTTTAACAATACGTTCATTAGTGAAGGCGCCGACTCGCTTTTTATTTTCGATCTTGTTGTTTCATTAAGGGTCTACCACTGTTTTCGGTAGTTATTTTTAGCATGGGACATGTGGCTCATAGTAGTCTGGTCGCCAGCCGAAGAAAATGGTGTTCATCTTGGTAGAGGTATACAAGTAATGACTGAGTTTAGTACTGTGTGATGTCCTGGACCAAAATCAGTTCAAGACATCAGATTGCTAAAACCCTTGGCAATATGAAATATCTAAGGTGAAAATCATAAATTGTGGCCAAAAACTGTTTTTTTTTTTTTTGCTTGCAGCATCTAAACCTTTCATCTGATGAAAACAAACCGGCTACATATTATGATCAGAATAAAAGTTCATTCGAAAAAGGTGCAATTCACATTTTGCGTAAAATTAACCTTAATGGTCTAAATCCGTCGTTTAATTCCTACTATCTCTTTACATACAATAGCGTACGGTATAGTTCTAATTACGATAAAAATATATAATTAGGCTTAAATGACGATGATTTTTTTTTTCAATTTCGGGATCAAAATGGTTTTTCCCAATTAGAAGCCGAGCTAATCTGCAGCTGTTTGTATATGATGTAGAACTGAACTTTCTGCGCGTATTAATGGCAAATTTCAGCTTATAACTGCTTCACTGGCAATTCTAATTCTATGATAAATGGATTTAATTAGGCTTCGAAGAAAGATGGAGGGTATACTTCCAACAAGAGTATTAAAATTCCATCATGGTACTGGTAAATGGCTGCCACATCGCATGAAGCTTAGCATGAAAACAAATTTAAATTTGAGGAAATCAACGTTTTTGGAGGACATGGCGTAAACAAGCTGTTTCAAAGTATAATAATCAGGGTACAGATAATTTTTTAATTCTTAATTTCCCTGACATTTCCAGGTTTTCCAGGTGCATCCACTGGCAATTTCCAGGTGTTTACAAGATGTTTAGTCAGGGAAACAGGCTGTATAGCTAATGTTTTTATTAATATTTGAACGAAAAGGGCCTTACCAATTTCATTCATCACAGATATTGGTAATAGCCTACGATTTGGTTTACTGAAGTTAGGAAATACTTGAACATCATTAAAGAACAAATTAAAATATTTATTACTAGCCTAGGATTTTCTAATTTCTGATCTGCTAATTCAATGGAACTTACAGATTAAACAAAAAGGCATTTTTCCCTGTCTTTTCCCTGATTTTCACAAAATTTCTTGTTTTCCTTGAGATTTTCCCGTGATTTTTGGCTCTATTACTAGTTTCCCTAAGATTTCCAGGTTCTCCTGGTTTTCGCTGAATCCTGATAATGAACCTCCGTAATTATCAACAGAGAACTGTATCGGCTAATCCTGCATCCCTCGGTCCCGCACACAATATAACCACTGTCACATCCGACAGTGTGTACACAATGCCACTGTATTTTTAGACGATACACACAATCCGTCTGGAGCCCGCAGTCGATTTACGATCACTCTCGGGGCAAGATTTAAAACAAAAACAAACAATTGGTCGAGTCACTGCGAGAGAAAGTGATTTTTCACGTCCGCCATGGCTGCAAGTCACGTTAGCCCAACACACGTCTCGCGAGAAGAGATCGAACGACTCGAGACAAGGCCACACAAAACAAGACTTTTTTTGCCCTCGTTCTTTTTTTGTTCCCCTTTTTTTCCCCTTTAAGATCACGTCTGCAAAAGAACAGGCTGTTGAGACCAAAATGATAGACTTAAAGGTGGAGGTCGCAACGCAACAGCGAACAACAACTCGTTTGCCACAACTTCTGACACCAATTGATCCAGAATGGAGAGGATTGTGTCACAAAGGGAATGTTCCAGCCAAATGCACTTGTAAATTACAGCCCACGCTCTTATTTTAAAACTCGAAAAGAATAATACAAGGCAATTTGCACTTGTACGTTGAAAAAGCATGCCCTTTTAAACATTTAACAAGAATGCATAGGGGAGATAGACTTCAGATCTTTATTATTTTCTAGGTATGGAAATAGTAAGTCTAGACTCGACTAAATGGCAGCATGTGCAATAGAGCAGAAATAATAACTCCGTGTTAGCTCCGTGTTGCAACACTTCTGCAAATTCTCCTAGACTTGCAGTAATGAGAATCAGAGTCTTAAATAAAACCCAAACTTCCAAACTTTATCTTTCGTTAATACGTGTTACAGATGCTGTAAAACACTCCCAGAGAAGTCAAACATTGGTTTGTTTTCGTCGAAATATACAGTATGCATGTGTTGGAAAGTCTGTGTTGTCGACATACATGGCTGGCGTCTAGGCGCATGACACTACTTTAATCTGACTTGTGACACCACACCTACAATTCATACAGCACCTTCCAAAACCATCAAGACAAATTCGGCCCAACTATAGGCCTTCTGGAGACAGTTCGGCTCGTCTGAAAACTCAAGAGAATTTCAAATTGCGAAAGTGACGTCACTTTACGAGCACATATCCTCATTTGCCCACGAGGTGGTTGATATTCGAGCGCATGCGAAGTAGTCTATCGACATTCTTCGGATGGAAACCATGAATCATTTTCACGCAGCAGACACACGTGGAACACACTATTGAGTTTGCTTAAGCTTTATTGTGCATTAAAAGTACCAAATTGTCTCCAGAAGGATGAGTTGGGCCGAGTTTCTGTTCAGTGGTGTTGGGAGGCTCTCATCGCTTCCAAAAGTACCCTCCGATTTCCGTGGCCAGTCTCACTAGGGATAAGATCAGTTTAGAATACTTCCAAATGCTTAATAATTCGTTCGAAACGTCCCCTCCTGAAGCCAGATAAGACTAAACATGAGCATTAATTTTAAACATTCAGGAAGTTTTTGTAGTCCAGCCAGTGAGTCAAACCATACAAAAATAGGCCTATACGGCAAAGAGGAGCCACAAGAAACTTAAAACGATCCTGACGTGATTTATGAACCGATTTATTCTAATTTCCAGCAAGGAAATGACCGTCGTGTTGTTGCTAAATCCAGCTACCGGCACTCTAAACAAACCTGCATTAAACTGCTAGAAGTAATAGAAAAGTAAATGTGATAGCAGCTGCTGCAGGTAGTAGAGAAGCCAGTGCAGTGAGGCCATCTAGATGGAAAAACATTCACCTGTCCTCATGCGGCCAGGAATCGAATACGTCAGTTACATTTTGAATTGTGGGACAGTTTGCAGTCATCAGGATAGTGTCGGTGTAGCTGACTGTAAAGAGCAGTCAACATGTAATTGGAAGACCAGGGTTCGATTCCCGGCTACATGACGACAAGTGATTTTTCCCCGTCGAGATGGTAGCACCAAGCCTCTTCATTCGGTCCGAATAGCAAGCCCTGCTCGCAATCAAAACGTGGTGCGCCACCTGTACAAATCGCTGTATACGTATACTGGCGGGCAAATTCAAGATGGTGGTGATGTGTGCTGGAAAGTAAAACCGAAAGCTAAAACCGAGCTTTTGTTCGTGGTATGCTGGCTAGAGCTGGTCACGTGGCTCAAATCGTAAGTTCCGTTTTGGCCCTACAGTTGATGCTCTGGTGGCAAATTTGACAACTCTTAACCGTAGCAATGTTGTCCATACAGCTGCGATAGTGGTGTTTGAATGGCAAGTGCAGCACGTGAGTTATCCCGAAACGCAGTGTGAGTTAAATATCCAACGTTGCACACTGACCTTCTCGGCAGTTTTTTGCGTACGTTTTCCTCCATTATTTCCTCCCCATCGTTTCCTCCCTGCATCAATTCTTCACTGATTTTTCCTCTCCAATCACTTCCTCGCGGAATGGTTTCATCCCCAGATATTTTCAACCACGCTGGTTTTTCTACCAATGAATAAATTTTATTTTTAAAATGTTTATGTGGGTATTTTTTACACCTACAAACCTTAAAATATATAATCTACTTACAAATTTTATTTACGTGGGTATGAAAAATACCCAAGTAAAAAATGTCTTCGAATCGATACACCTTTGGAATTGCTACCATTCAGATTTAGATGACTTTCCGAAGATGAATAACGGCTGTGAAGGATTCCATCACACGTTAGCTTCCCAGGAAACATTCGTCCACCAAACAAGGAATACTTAGCTTCCTCTGCAAAATTGAAGAACATTGTTAGAAGGTATGGTGACGCTGACAGTGCCGCAATTAGGGGTGGTGCAAAAGGTGCCCGGCACAGGCAGGCAGAGGGCACAAAATTCACGAGTAAGGGGCCCAAAAGGTGCAAAATTTATTATTGTTTGGTCAAGGTTGGGAATCACTTTGCCCCCCCCCCCCCCAAATTGTTTACTTGTTGAGGAGTGGGCCATCATTATGTTCTTACACACCTCCTTGGAAAAACCTAGTTTCGGCACTGGACGCTGAGCATCGATCAAACAACGGAGTATTTGAGAAAGCTGGCATACTACATCCAAGACTAAATTTTTAGTGATGCCAATTTTCGGTTTGATTTTCGTGGAATGATTTTAACTGTTCATTCTGACCGTAAAGAAATGGGGAGGAAGTGTTATAAAATTTGAAGATGACAATCGAGGTGATTTTATCTAATGGGAGGAAAAATGGCGTAGGGAGGATATCAGTATGGGATGATTTTGTATGGGGATGAAATCGTTTGGGGGTTAAGTCATTCAAGAGGAAACGATGGGGGAAAAACTGATGGAGAGGAAATTCCACCGAATTATTTCCAGATGCTACGATGGGGGTTTATTTACTTCTTCTAATCTGCAACTTCGTTTCTATTCATGTGAAAAGATTCACGTCATTATTCGAGACAAATCGAGACAAAGGGAAAGGTTTTCGTTCCTTATTTTTATTTCTTCTTTTTTTTATATTTTTTGGCGTCCCCAGGACCGCGTCTGCAAACGGACAAACGAGTTGTTGAGACAAAAATTATGACGTTAAAGGTGGAGATCGAAACACAACAACGAACAAATGGTTTGCGAAAGAGAGAAAATAAAAAGACTGACGCCAACCAGTGTAAAAAAAAAAAAAAAAAAAAACACTGCGTCTCTTGGAATGCGATTCGAGTTCCAACAAAGCATTTAACGCTGCTCCCTTCGAATCACAACACCTTGCGCCCACAATGGAGATAAATAATTATACTCTTCAAATAAATTAGGTGAAGCAATCGTGGCGAAAGTACGATTAACCCTCAAGATTACTCAAGATTACTCAAGATTACTCACCAACGTCTCATAAAGAAAGCAGGGAAGCTCGCAGTTCATTCCAAAACTTCTATTCCAATCAGCGCTACTCGTGACTGTTTGGAGATCTCGGCCCAGCGCTTCACGACACGCAACGTTTTGACAGGTTTTTGTTGGAAAAAATGGCCGTCGATGGCAAAGAGCAGTGGCGTAACGTACAGGTATGCAATGCATACGGGCCCAGACCTCCAGGGGGCCCGACAGAATCTGCGAGCATACATAATTTAAAAAATCCGCGTGTAAAAAAGTTCATGCGTAATGAAGAGTTGTACTGCGAAAGGATTATTAAATAAAATAAAAAAGTCAAATAAAAGCATGGAAACATGTTTTATCTGCTAACCGCAATAAAGTAAGTTTAATGTGCCAGATATACTGTATCACACATCCACGATCTTCAGTGTTGCTTGGACAGTGTCCGTTGAAACAAGTGATTTTGATGACATTTGGATTTGGTTGATAAATTTTGCATCAATTTTCACGCACCAGATTTCATGAAAATCGGTTCAGCCGTTTTCATGTAGCCGAAGTCTTAGCACTAGTTTAAAAAAATAAGGAACTGGGAAAGGGGGGGGGGGGAGGCCCACACAGAAGTTTTGCATAGGTGCCCCAGCCCAAATTCGTTACGCCACTGGCAAAGAGTACCGGCATGGCTACATGACATCATGACAGCTCGCACGAGCTGCTTAACAAATTCATCCCTCTGTTGGTTGATCACATGACTCCACAAATCCATCAGTCGCGTCAAAATCGTGACGTCACTTCCGCACAACGGACACTTTATGGACACTCTGTTGAGTTTGCTATGATCTTACTACTCAAGTTTTGGAAGGTGGCTACTCAAGTTTTTGGAGAACAGATAATTGCTGACAACGTGTCGGCAAGAAAACATCACCTTGTCTTCTGGTGATTCAATGTACAGTACACCATGAGTAACACTTTGAACACCTTGCCATGGCCGTATCAGTATGGCGAGTGGTAGGCCTCTGGTTTTTCCCAAAGGTCGTGGGTTTAATTCCCTGCTCGGGTAATGTGACATTAAGACTAAAAGGTAACGGAAATGTTTGCACCTGTATCATTTACATTTTAATATTAATTTATCCCATTGGCTTTTTATCGTGTAAACCGCAGGGGTATACCAGACCGACCATTCAGGCCCGAGAAATGGTTGACGAACACGAGGCCGCTCTCTTGACGCATTTTGTAAAAATCAATTGGCTCACAGGCAGGGCGATGGAGCATACGCCTCACGGAAACGACCCGTTTTCCCCTACAGCCTGTACGCCCCGGGTAAGCCGAAAGGTTAGTTACAATCGGACGAAAGTCTGACCTGTATAGGCTATATGTTGGGATCGTGTAACTAAAATTGAGATGGAGGTCTCTAGCTGACAAGGAGGTAATGCCAACCATTGGTACTTGACAGAACTGACTCAGATTTCCTTTACCTTCTGAATTTTTTTTTTTTTTTTTTTTTAAATAAGTTTGTCTTTAGCGCTGCAACCGTATGATTCACGCTCAATCGTTTCGTTAGTCGACTTGTTTACCATTCCTCATGTGCTGTGCAGGCGTAATCCGAACATTAAGGCCAACCACACAGGCTGCTCGCAGCTGCAAAGCGACGCGGGATGGTGTAAGGAAGACGTCAAAATCGGTCCGTAAACGCAACACAACCCATATCATCGCAGCAATTTTGACCTTGTTAGGCACATAGTACGCCTCACTTCGCGTCAAATTTTTTTTGTTTGGTCTAGGGCTTTAGATTCATTGGCACGTGCATACGCCTAGGGGCAGCACAATCATTGATAATTCGATAATATCGCGATAACAAATTTTAGTAGATTATCGTATCGCACTTTTTCTGACTTATCGAATGCTCGTGCAAACCCCGATGCTTAAATTGTTATATCTCGGAAACCGTAATAGCTAGAAACAAGTGGTTTGTGGCGTTGCATGCGGAATTAAACGGGTTCTCCAACCAAGTATGCAAGACTGTTACTAGTCACTTTAGCTTATTGGAAAGTTAGTTTAATGCAAACAATATTTCAGCACTAAGTAGCAGCAAAACTAACTGCTAAATTGTTGTGGTAAGGAATTTTTTTTTTAAATTAACATAATTAAAATGGTTATTCCAGCCTCAGAATTGGTTTTATCGCGATATCATCGATTATCGCGATAATTTTAAAAATTTTATCGGGATAAAAGTTTTTTGCATCGTGCCATCCCTACGTATACGCCATTCATCTCTGGTCACAACAAAACCAAACCGTTATTTTCAGGCAATGTTGTGACGGTATAGGCCTATATTTGACCCCTTTAGGCCTCCATCACTATTTGGCGGTCCTTAAGACCAGAACATAGGTAGCGTAAAGTTGCACCTGGATTGCATAAAGTTACACGGCACACATTCATGATGACTACCCCACACCTTTTGCTGGTTGGTTCCCCGTGCGTGTGCCAGCCTGATGCAAGAATACGACACACGACGGGGCTTCACCCATCATAAAAGAGGTGGATAGCTAATAATGGGGGTCTTTGGCGACTAACGTTTGCAGAGTACGGTTATACGAGAACCGTGGATGGCGAAAGCGTACGTGTGTGTGTCGTGAAATGGATACGTCGCCAGCGGTCCGCCGAAATTGTTGTGTCTAAACCCCGGTAGCTCCCTAGACCACCGCGGGGTTAACGTAGGCTAACCGTATACCCAGCTTTACTTCTGTACTTATACATTGCAGTGACTGCAGTTACTCGGAAGGCTCCACCATGTAAAACTGTAACAAGACGGGACCCTCCTGTTCCCGAGTTTGTAGTCAAGTAACCTTGCATATTCTGTAACAATGCCACGTTGTACCATGCGTGCTTTGCCTTCGGTCTCGTGCTGATGGCCGGAGTCATGGCAACGGATTTGGAATGGGCACAACGGTTGCGGACGCCATTCCGGCCGCACACCATTTTTCGGTCCCCTTTTCGACTCGTCCTTTCAAAATTCATTACGAACCTTACGCCATTCCCAATTAATCCGTAGTCATGCCTCCGACTGTGGAGTCGTCACTTGTGTGCTCCACAATGGCAGCCATCAATTTCATGTCTATATGTTAACCCTACCAAGATAACCCTTTAACCACTAAATAGGCTGTTCCATAATTGTATATTGTCTTAAGTGTATCACATGACTTCTCTGTATTTAAAGAGCAGTAAACAGGAAGTTCGCTGTCTTATCAGCTGTAGCCTACACTCTGGTAGTCCGTGTGTTTATTACCATTGGTGCCCACGCTGGGCTAAGGTGTGTCCCCGCCTAGGACATCACAGTTGGCGACGAGTCCGGTACCTTTGGTAATCTTTAAAAACTTAAGCTTAACTGATAGGTCTTCAACCACATCTTTGCTCCATAATTGTGGTAAGTTGCAAATTTTTTTCATTTTGGCAATGAAAATTAGTGCTCTGAATTCCTATCAGAGTTTAAACTTTTTCAAACAGTGTTATTTTGACGTGGTAGTGCTGTGTGGTACGAAATGATAATAGTTAAATTTAGTACCTTAACAACTAGAACCGAAGTGGGCAATTGGATTTATTATGGTTAATTTTACCTTGGCAGTGTTCTAGAGCGACGCACTGGCGTGTCCGCACAGGCAGTACTATAAACCTGAAGGTTCGAAAAATGCGCTGCTAAATTAACCCTTGTAAATTCGATTGTGCCATTGCCCATATTCGGGCTAGTGTGTGCCGGTGTAAAATTTAACACCGTAGGTTTATGCCCAAACTTAGTGAAATCTGGTCTGTGCTGAGGCTTAGGCCAGAAGTGTTGTTTTGTAAAACGTTGCAAATGGTGAACGTAAAACATTTTTTCAAAAGCCTAGTCCCTTTAAATTTAACTTGTAGGCAGTTAATTTATACAACTAGGTAGGCTACAGTCAAGCTTGATTTATTTCTGTGTTTAAATAAGTGACCGGTAGTCTTGAGTGCTCCAGTTTAATCCTTGCATGTTAAACAGGATTGTAATTAAATTTAATTAAATTTAATTTTGTAGGCTTATGCCAAAGACAGGTGTCGGTAGCAAACCACCTGTAACTGCTAAAGTTAGCAGTGAAAGTGAAACTGAAAATAATTCAGTAGTGAACGCAAGCGTTAATGAAGCTAGTTCTAATTTAATTCTAAATTTTGAATCTAGTGATAGTGAAGACGACGTCAACATGGGTTCGTCTAAAACCGCTGGTTTATTTTCGGAATTCGATTGCGAGTCTGACACATGGGAGAAATACTCCAGCCGAATTCGTTACTTTTTTTTAGCTAAAGAAATACCAGCAACCAAGCAAGTTAATTTTCTAATGGCATCTGTGGGCCAGAAAATGTTTGATAGAATTCTTAATATCCTCTCACCTGATTTGCCCGACTCATTAACATTTGATGAGCTCGTTAAAAAAGTTTTAGACGACATTGAGCCAGTGCCCTCAGTGGTATCTGAGCGTGTTAAATTCTTTAGAAGATCGCAAAAATCAGATGAGAGTATCGGGGAATATTTAGCTGCCTTAAAGCTAATGACGAAGTATTGTGACTTCGCAAAAATTAAAGACATTAACAGCGAAATGATTAGGGATCGCCTAATTGGGGGGATCCAATCAGAAGTCATTCAACGCGAGTTGTTGAAGCAGACTCTGGATTTAAAGGCTACAACATCCTTAGCTTTATCCTTAGAATCTGCTGAAACAGACCAAAGCGTTTTGAGAAGCCATTCTAGAGCTGTTAGCTACGTAGCTAAAAAATCGGGCAAAACATCAAGTAGGCCTAAATCCACTAAGGATTTCATTTGCTATTGTTGCGGCAAAAATGGCCACGTGAAAACACGTTGTAAATATCGAGACTATACTTGTGGCCGTTGCCACACTGTCGGCCATTTAAAAGCCGTGTGTCGAAAAGCTAGTCATTCGAATAGAACTTTAAAATCACTCGACCACCCTAAAGCAAGTTCTAGCACAAATTTTAAGGCTAGGCCGAACACAAAACAAAAGTATAGCTACAAAAAACGCGTCAACAAACTCGAACGCGATAGCGAAAGTGACAGTGAAGAAGGCCAGGATGTTGAAGCCGAAAATTCAGAGTCTGGTTCCGGGTCTGATGACGATTCAGACAACGACTATCTTGTACTGAAAAATAATACTCTTGGACTGAGTCAGGCTGCGGACCAGATTTCAATTCCCCTACAAACCAACAAAATAATAGTAGTAGTTAATTCTATGAAAATCCATAAATGGAAAATGCCAGTCTGCCTAAATGGTGTCAACCTAGAAATGGAACTTGATTCCGGGGCAGATGCATCCATTATCCCTATTGAGTGGCATCAAAAATATTTTGCGGACTGTCCTTTAAAACTCAGTCCGTACTCGATACACTCATACACTGACGGAATTGAGAACACGATTTACACGGTAAGTCTGAAGGTTGAAGTTCAAGGTCAAATCGAACATTTGGATGCTTTAGTTTCAAAATTATATAAACCTGCATTAATGGGAAAGGATTGGCTTTCTATTTTTCGAGTTAATTTCCATCCTTTTTACGACCTACAAACGAAAGTGAAACCTAAGAAAAGTGTTAAGAAAATTAAAACTAGCATTACGCCAGTTGACACTTCCGAAATAGTGAAGGGTTTCCCGGAGCTATTTTCTGAAGGCATGGGTAAGTTTAAGAATTTTAAAGCCAAAATTCATTTAAAACCTGATGCCAAGCCTGTGTACAGTCGTGTAAGACCGGTTCCGTTAGCACTCAAAGAAAAGGTTAACCAAGAAATTCGTAGATTGGTTGGCCTTGGAATTCTAGAGCCTGTGGAAACTTCTCAGTGGTCTACGCCGATCGTCATAGTTCACAAAGCGGATGGTCAAATCCGAGTGATTGGTGATTATAAAACCACCGTGAACCCTCAACTCGAAGTCGACCACTATCCAGTTCCCACGGCCGCAGAATTATTCAGTGAATTAGCAGGCAGTGACACTTTTTCCCTTATCGATCTTAAGGATGCATTTCTGCAAATTGAACTCGACAAAGAGTCACAAGAAGCTTTGACAATAAATACACCCCTGGGTTTGTTTAGATGGCTTCGCGTACCCCTGGGCCTGGCGTCCAGTCCTGGAATATTCCAGAGGGTAATGACGCAAGTCACCAGTAAAATCCCCAAATGTCTCCCGTTTTATGATGACATCCTGGTGAGCGGGAAGGGGGGTGAGCATGACGAATCGTTAAATAAACTGTTAAATGCTTTACAAGATGCAGGAGCCAAACTTAGGATCGAGAAGTGCAAACTGTCGCGGCCTGAATTAAAATATTTAGGCCACATGATAAATGCAGAAGGCTTGCATACACTCCCTGAGGTTATCGAAGCAGTCACAAACGCTCCTAACCCAACATGTATTCAAGAGCTACAGAGCTTTCTGGGTTTTGTAAACCATTACTCAAAATATCTACCAAATCTCGCTCATATTCTGTCACCAGTAACACGTTTGTTAAGCCCAAGTGTGAAGTGGGTTTGGGGGGCAGAATGCGACCGAGCCGTGAGTAAAGTAAAAGAATTATTTCTTAAATCAAAAGTTCTGGTTCATTACGATCCGAAATTAAAGCTCAAGCTCGTTTGTGACGGCTCACCCTACGGAATAGGCTCGTGCCTGATGCATGTCATGAAAAACGGTGAATCACGGCCGATAGCTTTCGCTTCACGTAAACTCACTCAAGCGGAAAGAGGCTACTCGCATTTTGACCGGGAAGCGCTCAGCGTGGCTTGGGGAGTGAAACGGTTTCATGAATACGTTTATGGTCAGCGATTCATACTGCAGTCTGATCAGAAGGCTTTAGTTTGGATTTTTGGCCCTAAAAAGGGAATACCGCAGATGGCAGCCGCCAGGGTTCAGCGTTGGGCAGTGATGCTTAATGCTTACGATTACGAATTCGAACACATTCCCGGTAAACTTAATTTGACGGCAGACGCTTTATCGCGCCTTCCCCTCCCAAATACCGAGGAATTCGAGAAAGCAGAAGAGCAGTACAATATTCTTGCTTTAGAAACTATTTCTAATCTTCCAGTTTTAAACGAGACACTCGTTCTTGAAAGTAAACGTGATAAAATCCTTTCAAAAGTTTATCGTTATGTGAACCATGGTTGGCCTGACAAATGCGAAATTCCCGATCTGTTACCGTACTTCACACGTCGTGCTGAAATCTCTGTCGAAAACGAAACCTTATTTTGGGGGTATAGAGTCCTGGTGCCGACGGCCTTGCGGAGACAAATCTTGAAAGATCTACACAGTGCTCACTTAGGCATAGTTAAATTGAAAAGTTTAGCTAGACAAAAAGTCTGGTGGCCTAAGATTGACTCTGACATTGAAAATAAAGTCAAATCGTGCCAAAATTGTCAAGAGTATAAAGATACTCAAACGTCAGGTCCTAAGCATACGTGGGAATATCCACTAAAACCCAACAATCGCTTACACGCTGATTTTTTGGGCCCGATGGACAATTACATGTTTTTCATTCTTGTAGACGCACATTCAAAAATTCCTTTTGTGCATAAAATGAAGTCAACAACGTCCGCACGTGTCATTGACGTTTTAAACAATCATATAGCTTTATATGGTTTAATGGACAGCTTAGTTACGGACAATGCTGCCCAATTTTTGTCAGCAGAATTCCAAAGTTGGTTAAAATCCAACGGAATTAGGCACATGACCGGGCCAAGTTTTGCGCCTTGGACCAACGGTTTGGCTGAGGTATACGTCCGTAATTTCAAGAGAGTCTACAAGGCCGCGCGGCGACAGGGGTCTACTATTCAAGAGAGTATAAATTCTTACTTGTTATCAGCACGAATCACTATCTCCGCTACCACGCAAGCAACACCCGGAAAATTGTATTTTAACCGAGAATTAAAGTCTCGGCTGGATTTATTGTTCCCTGACCCTATTGCAGCCGTACGCCGTAAACAATTAAAACAAGTACAGAGCACCCACCATCGTGAGTTGAAAACGTATCAAATAGGTGAAAAGGTTTGGTATCGTGACTTTTCAACAACAAATGACAGGCTATGGTCAGTCGGTATGGTTAACCAAAAATGTGAAAATCAGTCCTATACTATCGTTGATACTAACGGTAATACGATTCGCAAACATCGCGAACAGCTAAGGTTACATACCGCGGAAAATGATTATCCAGAACAGCCTCCAAACGCACTTGTTTCGACGGCGAAAAGCAGTAATTCTTTCGTGAATAATAATGAGCAACATCACTCAAATTTCAAACGCATGTCTTTTGGCGGCAAACAACGTGAAAAGCCAAGTTTCGCTGACGTAGTTCCTGAGCGTCGATCGCTCGGCCAATCCAGAAAGTCAATTTCCGTTACTGAGGGAAAAATTCCACCAATCCAACAGCTTGCAAAATCACCTGAGAATTTACATCGCAAGTCACCAGGTGGCAGGAAATCCCCAGCGAAATTACCCCACACACACGAAGTGGATGAGTCTGCTAACGTAAATAACCAATCACCTTTGGCTACTACCAGCGCCCCTCTTGAAGGAAATTCTAAGCCAGAAAGGTCGCAATCTCCATCGATTATTACGTCACCGTCCACTAAGCAATCACCACCGAAGCCAGGTCATGCTAACAAAAAAGCGAAACCGAATCCCAATAAACGCAAAGTTGTGCTTTCACCAACACAGGTTGACATTGCAGCGCAGCTTCAAAATGCTCATCGTTCAAAGAGACTGCGTAGAGCTCCAGACAAGCTCAATTTGTAGTTTTTTTGTAAAATTACCATTTGGCTACAACTTCTTCGTTTTTTTTTGTTGTAATCCGTTATATGTGAATTAAATGATAGTTCTTTTTAAACTGTAGCGAGTAACGCTAAAACGTTTTGTCCCCTAGTTATTCGTGCAGAGAATTGGCTCTGTTAATTTTAAAAATGTCCACCTTTAAAATTAGGTAAAAATGTAAGTGTATTTTGTTGTTCGTGTGAAAAATTGATTTCACGATTTTATCTTTTTTGTATCTTTTTGTCTTTTCATGTACCTAAACACTTCCGACATCGGAACAAAAAATTGCTTGGAGCCGCAATTCACACTCCGGTGAAGCCTAATCCAGATGTTTGTCCACAGCAACGCTGTAGCGTTTCAGCTGCAGAAATGGTTGCTGCAAAAAGAAATTAACCAAAAAAGGCTATGAAAATTAAAACAACATTAAAATTTATTGTAAAATTGCTCTAGAAACCAAAACAGAAATTTAAAACTGGCAAGTTTTCAGCCAGTTTATTAATGTTTAATTTTTTGCTTAATCATGTACATCTTCAGTTCTTTATTTTTGTAAAACAGCTTTCAAAAATAGTGTTTAGTTTTTCCTCGAAAGCGAAAAATTATGTATCTTTCTTTAAAAATAGGTAGTGCACTAAAAAATACATCTTGCCTTCGTAATCATGATTTTATTTCCAGCTAGGCTTAGATTATTTTTTTTTCTGTTTTTTTTTTTCGCTCGCTGCATTGTGGAGTGTGACTTGTGTGCTCCACAATGGCAGCCATCAATTTCATGTCTATATGTTAACCCTACCAAGATAACCCTTTAACCACTAAATAGGCTGTTCCATAATTGTATATTGTCTTAAGTGTATCACATGACTTCTCTGTATTTAAAGAGCAGTAAACAGGAAGTTCGCTGTCTTATCAGCTGTAGCCTACACTCTGGTAGTCCGTGTGTTTATTACCATTGGTGCCCACGCTGGGCTAAGGTGTGTCCCCGCCTAGGACATCACACCGACAGTCTGCCGTGCCCGAAGTGCAGGCGAGCGCCCTACATCCAGAACAGCATCCAGACTCACGACCCCATCGTCCTGGCTTGATTAGGTTTAAGAGGGGATTCCAGCGTTGAGGGTTGGATCCTCCACTCTGCGTGGGCATTCCCCAGCTTCGCCTCTGCAACATATAACTGGACTGGTCTACGTTATTTATTGGACTGTTACAATGTTAAACTGTTCTACGCATGTTCTTAAATAATTTTCAGATCTTCAGGAATTTACCTGTAAAATGTTCGCATTCGCAGAAAATCCGAAGGAAATCGCCCATCCTAACATGTAACGATTTCTTGTTTTAACAGATCAATGGCGCGCAACAAATCTTCTACCGTATCACCCGAATCGCTTCAACGCCGCGCCCGACAGCGAGTAAAATAATTGCTGAATTTGTTTCTGTTTCAGTGATCACGCTTAAATTGAAAGCGCAGCAAAGTGGACTCATACATAAAACATATTTAAGGTTTTTTTCCCCCTCGTCTGCATTTTCGTTGTAATTGGAACAAGAGAAAGCAATCCATCAACACCCGAGGGTCATTCGACATGCTCAATCTGGCTTCAGGTATAAGGCACATCTGGATGCCGAATAAAATTTCAATCCAGTCGAGAAAGTTAAATTACTTGCCTCATCAGCATGAAACGGTACATCCGATGTGATGTATAGACACTCGGCCGAAGGTCGGTTTTTTTTTACCGATCCACCTATGTTCCCGACATTTAGGCAAATCGATTCACTCCCGATCCCGGTACCGAACCGATCTGAAAGCATTCGCACTGCGCGAAGACAACACTGGCATACGTATCCTCAAAGACTTTCCAATCTTTACTTGGAGGGATCCTTGTAAAGCTGTGGAAGAAGACCATTTGTGGTTAACCGTTAACCACAAATGGTCTTCTTCCACAGCTCTACCTATATTAGGGATCGACCGATACAGAAAAATACCGATCCGATCCAATACAGATTTTTCTCACAACCGAGCCGATACTGATACCGATACACCGATTTTAAAAAACGTCGATGGGTCAGAAAGTCAAACTTGTATTGCATCATTCTTAAATTGGTATGCAAGAAAAGTTAATTTCTAATTTTTTTGTGTCAGTGGTGTCAGATCCACAAGTGTACCTTCGACCGTAAAGACACAGCAGATAAGCCTAATCGCAAGAAGCTGCCCTCAATCTGACAATTTGAATTCACTAAGCTGCTGTGCAGACGACTTCATGGGATACAAGCGATGCTATGCAGGCAAGGTTTCTCTCAAGTTAGGCTATCGAGTATCCAGCGCGCACAGAAGTTAGTCGAATCTGCTAAAAATATCGGTAAATAACCACCGATACAGTCCGATACCGATACAAAAAAATACCGATAATATCTGTAAATACCGATACCGATTTTAATATCTGTGTATTCCTAACCTATGTTACGAAGTTTACAATATTGGCTTCAGTACTCTAAGTTCCGAAATAGATGTAAAAAAATTGAAGCACTTGCAGCTAAAACCAAACTTATATTTCGGCACCTTTGGAAAGGAACGAATCGTTCTTCCTTTCCAATATGGCCGATCTGCAGCTCTGATCATTCCCATTACTGACTGCACCAGAGTAGGCGAACGTTTAGACCTATTGACCGACCATGCCAATGTGAGAGTTGTTTTTAAACTTTTGCTAGCCACTCTGATGAAGGTACCCCCAAACAAAGGTGCCGAAATATAAGTTTGTGTTTTAACTGCAAGTGCTTCTGGCGTCACATTTTTTTCATCTGTTTTATCCAACTCCACGTAGTACCTACCTTCGAAATACCTTAGTGCGTATATAGTGCTATTACAGTGATAAATTTTAAATTCATCGCATTTATATACACCAGCAAGAAGATCCGAACAGGTGCCGCAGTTACGCAAATTGATCCGTTTCTGTAAAATGTTAAATAAACGAGTTACCTGAGTGACGAAGCCCACAAGGACATTAAAAACACGAGTTAATATTTACGGCCGAAATTTTGGTCTTCTTCACCTAAAACAATGAGAAGCCAAATGTAACGTAACGATACGTTACGAGAAGACAAACAAAGGTCAAGGAGGCCAGTAAATACTTACAAAAAATTTACGAAACGACTAATAAAAAGGAGCTCAAGCTCAGACACAAGCAACAACGTCCGCCATTTTGTGAAGTGGTGCTAGAATGGCGGACGTTGTTGCTTGCGTCTGAGCTTGAGCCCCTTTTTATTAGTGTTTTCATCAATTTTTAGAAAGTTTTTACTAGGTAAACTTGACCTCTGTCTTTCTCATAACTTACTGTTGTTTGCAGTAAGTTTAGATGAATAAGACCATGATTTCAGCCGAAAATATTAAATCTCGTGTTTTTAATGTCACTGTAAGCTTCGCCAGTCAGGTGGCTTGTTTATTTACCTTTTGAATCACCCACAAAGTAACGATGTATAATGATCCGTACCCGATATTGGGTAAATCGGTACCTTTCTAATGCTGATATCAACCCGACTTTGGTGTTGCATATTTACGTGAAGGTAAAGAGGTCACGCAGGGGGGGGAAAACCAGTTGTTTATATCGTTAAGGTTGTACGGTAGTCGTCGGGTGGTTGGACTAGTTCGCCAGTTTGAATCCGGGTCACTCCACTCGAATGAAATCTGTAAGTGCATAAAGCCACTTACTGCACCACGTTAATGCTAGTGCATGATTTCACTTTTGGCTTATTTGCGTCTTAGGCTATCTACGTGTATGCTTTGTGAGAATAATTCATACTAAGGGAACCTGTCAAAGTTCCTGCCAGATCTTTGCGGTCAGGGGAACGTGAAAGACTACAGGGGCGTTTCCCGATTCGAATCCTCGAGTATGCCTCTTCTCTTACCATGTGAGTGAGAGAAGGAGTACCAAAATTCTTATACAGTTTACAGCAAAATGTGGTGCATGTTTAAAATGCAACGTATCGATTTATCAGGCAAAGTATTTTTTTTTTTAGCACAAGGTTAAACGCCAAACCTAGTAAAAACGCTTGGTAGAAACCACAACACAACAACTAAAGCATACAAATTTTAATAGTACTAAAAAATACCTAAATTAGGACATGACGTCATAATACGACAACCTGGCCTTAGGGCACGTTTACGCAACGACTCGCCTTTGCATTCTCGCAGCTAGAAGTTTGAAATCATCTGAAATTCCAACATGGCGGCGGTTTTAGCTGCATCGACTCACAACGAAATCGGTCAATTATGCGAGTTCAGAAGCGACTGGGAAACTTGTTTCGTCAGGAGAAATTCTTCATCTTAAAGTCACGGATTATGATACTAAAAGCATTTATTCAAACGACGTCGGATTTAGCTAATCCAAATAGCGTTGTTACCATGGCAACGACGCATTTGCCATCCCAATTAAATTCTGGCTGCGATAATGCAAAAGCAAGTCGTTGCATAAACACGCCCTTAATTCTGCAAATGAAGGTCGCTAGTCTAGACCTGCGTTTGCAGAGAGTAAGGCTGGGTTGTCTTATTATCAGGTTTTGTCTTGATTTAGGTCCTTTTCAGTTCTTTAAAAATTGTTATGCCTTGGTTGATGCGTTGTGGTTTCTACCAAACGTTTTTTTTTTTATGTGTGACGTTTAACCTTGTGCTACAAAACATATTTCATTTGATAAAGTATATGTCAAACACTCGGAACGTTAATTTTTAATTGTATACACATGCACCAGTTATTCACCAATTCTATAAATTGTATAAATATGGTCCCTGTCTGGAATGCCCGTAATAGGGAAATTGCTAATTCTGGTTCTATCCCATCTTTTTGACGAATGCTTAGAAAGGAGCCGCTCCATCGAGTTCTCAGGTACCTGTACCGTAATCTGTTCTCAATCCCACTCGGAACCATATAAGAGGCTCACCCCTCTGCCGTCTCCGACCACCTTTGGTGGAGAAATTTATTTATTTATTTATTTATTTATTCATTTTTCCTTCAAAATATCCAGTAATGTTCTTCAGCTGCTTCTCCGCACAGCCGCTGAAGAATGATGGTAGTCCCCCGCCACACTACCCCGGTAGGATTGTATCAACGGATGGTGGTGAGGTTTAAATAGTTGACACACTGGACTAACCTATAAGTTAAAGATTAGTCTGAGTCAAGAATTACCTTTCTGCCTTTTTGGTGTAGGTTTAATGACTAATTTGATGGTGACGCGCTCGCTCGCCAATTGGTACGGCTTACAAGGTTGGTGATACATTCATGGCTTAATGATCCCTAAACAAGTAAGCTAGTAATTAGGGCAGTAAGTAAAAGGAGGGAAGGTTCTGAATTAGTAGGTTGAAAATGGTTTACATCAGGAGTGGTTGGGGTTGATAGTTGGACTGCCAGAATAGGCCTCACTAACTCCTAAGATGGCAGGTGACAAGGGCAGGTGACAATAATTGGCATGAGGATATGACATACGTCAAGTGTGTATTATTACAAGAATGGGAACGTCAAATACATCAGGTTTAAAAAAATCAGTTGTAGAACAGACATTATCAAAGTCCATAGGAAGAGAATCTATGTTTTTTGCAGGGAAAGGGAGGACAGGCCTATCTACAGTACTGGCCGGATCTTGAATGAAAAGTAGCATTACGAGACTGGGTTGGCAATATGGCCGCCGAAAGTGCCGCTAATGCAATTGAGTTGCCGCATTTTGTCAACCGAGGGCGACACCCACCGTACAAACTGCCAACGAACGTGTTGCTTTTTTTTGCAAACGCAGTGAAATAGCTTAACTGTGGCTTAACTGTGGCTGAGTGATACTTTTAAACACCGTTTAAAAATACTCTTATAAATAATAAAAATTTGCCACCAAAATCTACGTAAAAATTTAAATTATTATTCCGAAAACCGGCACTAGCCGCCAATAGATGTCACGTCGCACCGTACAAAGCTGCTACCTCGAAGAACAGACCTCGACGAAATGAACCAAACGTGGCGGCCATTTTGTGAACCCCCATAATATCGTTGTAGAGCGGGCCAGTTAGTTTAGTGACCATGGGGAGGACGATGTAGTTGCAGCCAAGTGGCGCCAGGAGACGGCCCTGTAGGCAGAAGAAGCACCGAAACCGTACCGACGTACCGGGACCAATGACCAAAGGACGAGGGTCTCTCTTGCCAGCTCCAACCGACGTGCCGATGAGAAGCCCCGGAACCAACCATGCCGCACGCGACGAACCCTATCGATACAGTATTAACTTATCAGGGACTTTACCAGGGTTCCCTTTCCAGTCACCGATCAGATCAACTTCTTCAGGCAAGTAGGCCGAGCTCTGCCACCTCTCATCCGTGATAACCCTGACACTCTTTTTTTTTTCAGTTTTAAATCTTCAATACATTTTATCTCTTACAAAATTGGTAGCTAACTTCCATTACGACTTGCAAAACCTACATGACCATTTACAATTCCAAAGCGTCCTACAACTCTTTCGTCAGTCTTCCCCTTCCCCTCTCCCACCGAAAAAAAAAAAAAAGACACGGTTTTTATTCTTACCTGTGCGTCTAGCAGAAGGCGCCGCATCAAGGCCATGGAGGACTTGAGGGCCTCCCGCTGCTTGGGCTGCAAGCAGTCATCGTCATCCGCATCGGCGTCGAAGTCGCACACTTTCGGCGTGAAGATGTACTGCACAATCTGGTCATTGAGCGAATCAAGTGACTGGATGGCTGAAACAAAAGGAAAACAGGAGACGCTTACAAACGGGGGAATCAACCACGTTCAACCTACTCCATTTCCACATTTTAACCACTCCTCGCAAATTCACGGTGTCCGTAAACTTATCCTTTGTAACCTCTTCTCTGTCTCTCTTCCCACAGAAGCGAGAAACCAGCTCGACATAAAACAAAATATTCAACTGGAAATCTCCAAGTTCATCGTCGTAGGGAGTCCAGGCTGGCTCTTCACACAAATGGGCTGCTTTAAATGACATTACGACCGAAAAACTCATGGTAGGATAAATTTAGGATGTGAAAAGTCCTTCAAGGTGACAAAAACAGATTGACCGAGCAGTGTAGCACGAGAGAGGTGTGCTAAGTAAAGTAGAGCACTAAAAGTCAGCATTCGTAACACTTAAAGCCAGGTAGGACACAAACCAAATAAATAAAAAAAAATTTAAAAAAAACCACCCGACGTTTCGGCTGAAAAATCAGAACCGTTTTCAAGTAAACTAACAGAATACTACCACATCCTGATCAATAATACGACCGAGGATAAGGAGACCCATAGCCAACCAAACGAAATATAGGGCAGTTAAAACACGTTAGAACCACACGCAATGTAGCCATAGCATAGTGTGTGTGTGTGTGGG
>JAHWFP010003687.1:0-14352 GCA_023313725.1 Lithobius niger
CCCAACCTACTTCCATCAACCCTTCCTCTACAGCCGAGCCATTGTCTTCTTTTTAAACTTTTTAAACTTTTAAACTTTGAAATTTTCAATTTTTAAGTTTTAATTTTAACGTTGGATGGCAATTATAAGCGACCACCAGGTCCTTGCCATTCCGGTTGCGTTTGCAACAAACTATTTTATATTTATATTCATATTTTATATTACGCAAACCACGGAAACGTAAATGAATTTTTGTCCTATCATGAAAATCAACGTTATCGATGCGCCTTTCTCTCTATGAATGGTGAACACTTATCTTTTAACTTTTAGTTTTTCTTTATGCCTGCGCCTTCCTTTACATTTTTCACAATTTGAAAGACCACTTTGGGATTTATCCTGAACATGACATACTAATACACTTCTAGTTGCTTATAGTTAACAAAACGCAATTCTGCTAGTGAAGCCGGAAGAAAAGGTATGGGGCCCTGGCCCGAAGCCACATACCTCGAAACCTAACTACAGCCAAGACTACAAAAGTACACAAAAACTAGAGTGAATCAATACAGGATCTTACGCCGCACTTCAATCTACCATTTAGATCAACTTCACACCTTCCTCCAATCATAACCCAAACGTCGCACAACCACACAAAGCAAGTGCACTACCACCTGAACAAACCAACTGGCCACCATGGGTAGCACCTCACACACTGACGTCCTGTACAAGACCCTAACCTGTCGCAGAGATTAGTTAACAATCCCCATTGTGCAATTGGCGCATGCTCCATCTCTCACTCTCAACCGAACTCCCTGACGAGCACACAGACAAACACAGGAAGAAAAGGAGAACATGTTGGAATCATAATCTCATGTCTACACAAAACAATGATATCGCGCGTAATCTCTTTCACGTACTACGAGTAGCAGGTACCGTCGACAATAGATCCTGTATGCTAGGATACTTGTATAACAGAAGGCCGACTCTTTATCATCAACAATCAATCTTTTCACAATCAGGTCTACAATCGGATGATGCTGGTACTTAGTGGCCAGACACTAGTGTGGTTCTAGATCTTTACTTCATCGTGGAACGAAAACAATAAGTTAACTGAGGCTGCATTGTTCTCGGCCATGGAGGAGAATTATATTGATCACAGATAGCATGTTCCCAACCTTCATGACAATAACATTGCAAATGATCACATTCTTTTTAGATAAAACCTTCCCAAATGTCAAATTGTCAAATTTCAAACATATTAGTCACATAAATTATTTTACCTGAGTGGATTTATCTACTAATAAGTAATAATCAGTAATGATTGCAATCTTTTGAGATAAAACCTCCCAAAATGTCAATTTGTCAAATTTCAAGCATATTGGTCACATAAATTATTTTATCTTAGTGGATTTATCCAGTAATAAGTAATAATCAATAATCAGTAGTAAGCAAGTAATTTCATGAAATCAATGATGTTGAGATGTTTTGTTCACAGCTCTAAATCAGCACATCATTGCTCTTCGGTTGTTTAGCTTACCTCTGCATCTTCACTTTGCATTTTCAATAGTTTTCAAATATTACGGACGCATTGGGATTTGTCGTGGACATCATAGATATGTGTTTAGCTGCTTACAGTTAATAGTCACATAGAACGACTTGTTTAACCCTGTCGACCTACACAATTTCCAAAGCTGTCATTCGCATTAGTGTTTAATATGCAATGCGAGAAAACTCCAGTTTAATATCTGGGGTAAAAGAAGCAGTAGGTAGCTTTTCCTCAAACACTGATGTGTACATGCATACATATATATCAGGGTTTGAGGAAAAGCTACCTAGTGCTTCTTTATATATATATATATATATATATATATATATATATACACACACACACACAACGACTTTACTTTTATATCTAGCATGCTGCTACATGTACGCGAAATAAAAAAATATGGACGTGGAAAAAAAAAGTATGAAAAAGTACATACGTAAAAGTTAAAGTTTAAATGAATGAGAGTGTTTTTTAAGACGTGAAAGAAAAAAACATATATGTATACCGATTCATTATTTCTTTATGCACCAAACGACAGCTCATGTTGTTGGATGCCTGATTAGCATCAGTAATCTTATTGAAGAGGTAGCCTCTTTATAAGTTTTTGCTTGTGGAAAATTCGTGGGTGTGGTATGGACAGTTTTTTAGTTGTCAAGAACTTCTTGTGTAAGTAGGCTATATTCGATCATATAATGTGCTAAAAACGTTTTAATGCAAGCAGAGAACGTGTGAGAGCATTAAAGGATCGATTTGACAATAGCATAGAAGGGTTATTTTTAAGTTTATGGATAGCTCCAATATCTTGCAGCGGTAAATTAGGAGCCAGGATTGACTTAGATTTGTGTTTTCAATGCTTTAGCTTGGGTGTGGTTGGGAGTAAAGAGAACCCATTCAAATCTGGCAATAAGGGGAAAATGAATGATTTGAGAGCGAGAGAAGGACAAATGTTTAATCTTTGCTCAACAAGCTGGTTGAGCCTAGCCTTTGAAATATTATGCAGCCAAGTCGCGTTAAGAAATGTTTGGATTTTTTCAGAGAAATTGTTAGGTTTGTTGTCAGAGTTAAGAGCACTTGGAAACCTTTGTTTTGGGGGGGGGGGGGAATTGAGGCTTAATGGCGCGTCGACAACTTGGTCATTAGCGCCAACCTCAGTCACAGTGCAGTGGTCCGGGTTGCCACTACACCACACATTACAGAGATGTTATTCAAACCCCTAATCTAAATCTTGTCATACATCTGTACCTCCTGCAAAAATTGAAAAACACCGGACAGGAGGACAGACTTATCGCCCAACTGACGCGCAATGTCATGCGGAAGATGGAAACGACGACGAACACCATCAAGATGGCGACAATCAACAAGTAAGTGGCGGACCGTAAGTGGCCGCCGACACCAATAACATTCAGGAGGATCAACCCCCCGCAAAAGGAAACAGTGAGTAAGTCGAGTGTGACCAATGCGCAAACGGGCCAACACCACCTCCTCACGGCGACTGCGGCGACACACCGAGTGCCATTCCTCAACAGTGCCTTTAATAGCTCGTAATTTATTGCCGTCCTTTGTGTTGGTTCACAGCCACTAGTCATGGAGCTAGCTAGGGTTGAGTATGCAACTCGGTGTACTCTTAATTTAGTTTTTGATTTGAGTTTATGGCAGGTCAAGCATTGAAAATTCACTTTTCACATAATTGGGTGCATAGTCATTTAGCCGCCATATTGGTTTCAAAATGGCCGCCAGCGGAAAACAAAAACGGGCATTACTTTGCTTTTACACCACCCAAAACAAATTTTTTTTTCCAAAACTATGTTTTGTTGCTCAAGGAACCCGAATTTCATACTGCGATAGATTTCACACAATAAGATTGCCATGGTGATAACTAGCATCTTGTGTAAGCTGCCGTATTGATTTTCAAGGTGTCCTTATTGCAGAATCTTGCTATTGAAAATAATAATTATGGTGCGTACACGTGCTCTTTCTTTCACATTGATGTGAACAGAGGCTACTAAATAAATCGTTTAACAATCGTTTTTAATCTCAAAGTAAGTGGTACACCATTAAAAAGAACTTTAAAAGTAAGAGCAACTACAATTATTTCCAACATCACAAATCTTCAGTGTAAATTTATAGCAATTGATTCGTTGGATTACTGCAAGAAGGAATTACTTGAGACTTGTAAAAGTCGCTACATTTAATGTTAACAACACGACAAGAGCGGTCATTTGCCCATGCACACTTTAACCATATTGTACACGGAGGAGGGAATTCTGTTGGTAGAGGAGTTTTCATTAATGTTGGGAGCAATAATGCCTCACTGCGTTTATCCATCTATACCACTGAAAGTAAGCTCTTTGAATGTAGTAGCACATAGTTTCTAAAATTGAACACAAACTTTCAAAAGTAGCATTTGTGATGATATTGGAAATATCGAAGTTGATCAAATGTGTTAAGCTCATCGTTTACTATACTTCCTAGATGGGTAGTAAAGAACCTGTCCACCTTTTTTGCTTCTGCGAGTTGTACTGGATCACACCCTTCAAGTAAGTCTGAAAAGGCGTCTTGTTCTAGGACATTCAGTGCTGCATGCTTGGTTCCAAATATACAGTAGACTCGCAACCACTAAATGCATACATTGCAGTATGTTTATTTACTGCATTGCTGGGTATTTTGGTGGCCAGGTCATGTACAGGCACAACTGTAGCCGATGTCAATTGTTCACATAGCATCCACAGTTGTTAACATAGGATTCGCAGTTTTTTCAGTTCAGCATTCCCCCAGGATGTTTTGAAATGATATATGAGGTATACAAACACCCAAGTGTCCGGTGAGACAACAAGAACCCTCGGGGGAGCAGCTTTAGTGGTTACAACGTGTTGTATATGCAATTGGCCATCAACTTCTTCATTATTGCACTGTAGGTTTGAAACGTGCTCTACAGTTGAAGACTGCTAGCCTTGGAATTTTGACAGAATAACTTTGAGTCTTTCATGATGCTTAATGCTACACTCATGATGTACATCAAACACAATGTCCATGCGTACAGTTAGTTGATATATGACAAAATTTTCTGTATAAATATTCACATATCTGTCTAAATTTGGGAAGCTTCAAGGTCATCATGAGGACCTTCCTAATAAGAGCCATGAAGTCATTCAAAACAGATACTTCCGTAGGAATAGCAGGCGGAGAAGCAATCTTGTTATATGCGAGAATGTTTTAGTCGTTTGCCAGTTTCTATATTAGATTAGATTTCAGCGATTTTATCAAGCAGCCATCAAGTTGTCATATAAAGTGATATTGGCATTATCTCAAATGCGAGTAGATAAAAGAATGATGTAACCTCCTGACCTTGCAATATCTATTATGCGCAACGCATTGCTGCTTTCCTTTTGAATATCCCCTTTTAAGTGTTTCACACCCTTTTTGTTTTTCTGATTCTTCTTTACTGGATCCGTGAGTGCTTTGGTTTTACTATCAAAGCACTCCTTCGTAAATGCCAGGAAAAGTCCATGGCCAACCTCCACGCACTTTAGTATTTCCTTATCTTCACTATCCATTGGTTTTCCTGCAAATATAGATTTCGCAGTCTTGCGTCACTTCCTTCTTGTATGCAAAAAGGATCACCGCGGTCAACAATGTACTGTTGCATTTCTGTTATGCATTCTTCATCAGTCGTGGCTTCCACCCTCACCATCTCACCATCCGCTGCCAGACCACATACTTCACAAAGAACTTGAATTATCTGTACTTTCTCGTGTGTATCTAGGTCATGTTGTGCCAAAGCCTCTTTTCTTCTTGTGATGCTATTATGCCTCCATAGTCTTTCGCAACTTTGTTATAGTTTTGCTCCATCAAAGCCTGATCGATGGCAACTCAACTGAATCTCCATGAGGTGTTCTTCACAGCATACCCGCCACACATGTGAATTCTACATGAATACTTGGAAAAGTCTGTAGAAGAAGCAAGCAATCCTGCAGGAAAACGGTAGTCCATCTCGCAGTTATACCTCCTTAGCTACTCTAAATGCCCTATTCACACCATCACATCACAATGACTCGCAGGTTTGGCCGACTTACACAAAAGCATTTTGAAAGTTAACTGTAGTCGTGTTCATTGCATCAAATTGGGTTGCTGGATATCTGTATTACAGTGGTAATTGTCAATATAATTACCGTTTGTTCCTGTTTAATAGCAGTCTTTGAAAAGCAATATGGTGGCTTTCACATGATGCTAATTATCACCCCAACAACACTTATTGTCTGAAAGCTCTCCCAGTATGATATTCGGGTTCCATGGGCAAGAAAACATAGTTTTGACATTTTTTGTTTGTTTTAGGTGGTGTAGAAGCAAAGTGAAGCCCGTTTTTGTTTTCTGCTGGTGGCCATTTTGGAAACCAATATGGTGGCTAAATGACCATGCACCCAGTATGATATTCGGGTTCCTTGGGCAAGAAAACATAGTCTTGAAAAAAATTTAGTTCTAGGTGGTGTAGAAGCAAAGTAATGCCCATTTTTGTTCTCCGCTGGTGGCCATTTTGGAAACCAATATGGTGGCTAAATGACCATGCACCCAATTATATGAAAAGTGAATTTTAAGTGTTTTACGTAACACGAACACAAATCAAAAACTAAATTTAGGGTACATCGAATTGCATACTCAACCCTAGCTAGCTCCTAGACTACACCTACAGTAAAGGCCGTATCAGCTTTGCCTTCCACAATGCTCTGCTAGAAGGCGCGATAAATACCGAAGCGACAAGTTTGCCAAGTGGTGCCATCGATTGGCAGAATTTGGAACCTTGTCGGTTAATTAGAAATTTCGCCACTTGGTGTAGAGATGGCAGCGCCTAACAAACTTGCGCTTGCTTCTATGTCAATGGTTGGTTTTACTTGCCTTTTTTGGTCTGATCTGATACGGCCTTTACTGTAGGTGGCTTTGGTTGGTTATTAGCAATATATTTTATCTGTGAATGGAGTAACTGTACGAAGGGGGTAGGACTCGCGACGATTTTGTGGGCCTTTCTACCTCGAGTTTCTAATAAGCCTTACGTAAACGAGGAGGTGGCACTACCCTCTGAGAGCTTGGTAGCAAAGGGTGGTTGTATCCATGGACCTCTGCTATGAAGCATATCTGCCATTGAGAAATGGGGCCAAAATGTGACTGGCTACAGTATCCTGTGTATGACTTGAACTGGTTTGTGCGTA
This sequence comes from Lithobius niger, assembly GCA_023313725.1. Taxonomy (NCBI): domain Eukaryota; kingdom Metazoa; phylum Arthropoda; class Chilopoda; order Lithobiomorpha; family Lithobiidae; genus Lithobius; species Lithobius niger. The sequence continues at coordinate 6,727 of JAHWFP010003687.1, forward strand.
ATAGATATCCACTGTGAAACGCCTATTTTTGATACAATAACGATAAACATGACGTGAAATAAATTCCTTCGTGGTTTTTCTCCCGCTTCCCAAGCCTAACGAAGATTACCTATACTAATGACCGCCCTAGTTAAGTTGATCCCGTACAAGTTCGAGGGCAGCCCATTTGGAAAACTACAGCTAAGATGTAGCCAGACTTCCCAGTGATTCTTTTGTGACAAAGAAATAAAAGTACTTTCGGACTTCTTTACATGTGTAGCTCCGTCCTAACCTTACCCACCGAAACTAAACCATCAGAACAGCATTTACCGATCCTGGGGCTTCTCACGTTGTGTACCCCTTATTTTTTGCACAAAATTCATTACACATTGAAGATCCCTAGGGATCGAAGCCCAACACTCTGCATACCTGTACGAGGGCGCGTCAGTAATTAATTTATAAGCAATGCTAATCCACCGCCTGAACTTCTTTTTGGCTAAATGGGGTCGTAAAACTCCCTGTAGTAGTCACTGGAAGTTAGATTAAAGTGAGAATGCTGGGTGGTGATGAGAATGGTTGGAATCTGCATTTGAGCAGTTAAAGCAAGAGGGATTACCGCCTTTAAAAACCAATTGAAGAAACTTTGGCATTGGAATGTACCCAGGATTGGAATAATGGTCGGTACAAATCGATTGTTATTTTAAGGCACAAGACTGTTTATAGAATGATTTAGCTTTAGAATGTGTGTGATGGAGGGGATTGCAATTGATTTTGGGAATACCAGATGAAAAAGACAGTTGCGTAGAAACTTGAACCACACGCCACGGGTGTTTGCCATGACGCGCCTATCACGTGACTGGGCAGGTCCACTCAGCCTGCAATATCCCCTATTCTCGTTCGTCAGTGGGTAACTCATGATGATATCACGGCAAACAGCAGTGGCTCGTGATATGATGTGTTCACGGAATAAAACTATTTTACGAACTGTTTCAATAAATCGACACAAAACTGGAATTTGGACATAGAAACCAGTGGTTTAATAAATTTGAAGAGTGCTTAGAAATTTTCATGCTGATATGTTGATTTGCTCAAATAAGGCTTCGTAAAGTAAACAGGCACCTAGTCAGTAATAAATAGTGCACAAAGAAACACTTTTGTGACGTTTTTATACTGAGTACAACTCATTATCAAGCAAAAATAGCTTTTAATGTAAGGCTAACGCTGATACATAAAATACATGTTGTGGGTGTACTCCACTACAACAACAAGGTCAAAGCACACTCTAGGTAAAATTCAATATTAAAAAGACTTAGGTTTTAAAAAGGGCCTAACTCGGGTGTAAACCGATAAGAGGAGACCTGAGCTTCTGCAGAGTGCAGAGAGGAGGCAATAAGATCGAGGAAGGTGAGAGTTTATATTGTATAGGTCGCTAGTATGGGCTATTGTTTAACCTAATTTATGCAAGACTGCAACATATTTGGACAGTTCTTTATTTTTATGTAATTATGTGATGGTGGACAGGACAGGTGGGCCTTGTGTCGAAATGCAAATGCTTTCCAAGTTTAACCTGGACCTGTGTTGTTTATCGTGGAATACAATTTTGGTGGTTTCCAATTTAGGGTATGCCCTGACGCTCTACGATGTAGGACCAAAGAAATCGTTTAGCTTTTAACCCAAAATAATAAGAAGTATTGCTTTATGTTTCAGACTATTAGTTTTCATCGAGCTCTAGCTGAATCGTAAATTTGGTCATTGCTACATTTTCGTGTGTTATTTGTATGTATCTAAACCGTTTAGCTTGGTCTGAGCACATTAATAAGAAATGTGACAACACAACAAAAAAGATTAGTCAATGAATTCGTATTTTAGGCTGCCACTGGGCTCAAGAATACATACACAGAGAAATGGTTCATTATAAAATGTTTATGCATTTACCCTTTCCACAGCCGCAATACGTGTCAACGAAATCCTTGACATGTTCCATAAGTCGTAAGGCCGTATTTTATTGCCTTCCATTAACTTCAATACATCATGGGTGGAGTTTCCAAACTTCTCATAGAATAATAATGGATCATCGGCCGGTGTTATTTTAACGAAGGGTGGTAACCGCTTATTACTGAATGTTATTAACTTCGGTACATCATGAGTGGAGCTTCCAAACTTCTCATAGAATAATAATGGATTCACAGCCGGTATTATTAAGTCACTGGGTTCTGGGCAGATTGTTACTACTGGAAACACAATTCTATTCTGATCAGCAAAATACATTGCTGTGTTCGTTGGGCTCGAATTGTACAGCAAAATCCTATCTAAACAAAGGTAAAGCGTCATGCACAATGCTATTGTAGAACTAAACAGCCAGCAAGCTCTGATTGAAAATGGCGAGTTCTTGTTCAAAACATTTTGAAACCCAGAAATAGCAACAGAGGGCGTGTTATCTTCCTTCAAATTGTTGTTGATTAGTGAATCTCTTGATATCTTTGGAGAAGTAGAAAAAAAATATTTTGTGAAACGAGTGAGTTGTTCAGAAAGAAAAGTCTTGCTGATTTCAATAACAGATAACGTACAGAGTCCGAGCCAAAGTCCAAGTGTTCCTCCGAGGTCACAGCAAAAGGATGTCCAAGGGTAATTCATTTCTTCACGGCTAACTAGAATAATGTTGTCTGGAATAAAGATTACAAACTGTGTATATTCAGATTTTCCAGCATTATCATCCTTTAAAACATCGTACTGAATATCATGGCACGCATCTGGGCATTTGCAATTCAGTTTTTGGAAAAACAAGGTAGCACTGGCAATAGTAGACATCATGTTAATTACTTCATCCATGGACTTGCAAAAAGGAATTTCAGTAAATTCTTCCATGAATGGCAGTCTGTAAAATTATGATAATTAGGTCCTATGAACTTTGTTGGCAGTGTAAGCAAGTTTATAACGGTTACAATCATTTTACCAATAAATTACATTTTTTTATTAGCTGTGAAAAACGCATACGCGTATGACATACGGATGTAAGCTTTAAAACAAACATAATGCTCTAAACAGGGTCATCGGAAGGTTAGGAGTTGGAGGGGTGTAAACCAGAAATCTGCCGACTTATTAAAGTATCAAGGGTACATATATATATATATATATATATTTATGTTGTTTGTCAACAGACTTTGTTCCAAGGAAAAGAACACATTATCAAAAATGCGCTAAAAATACAAATAATTACATAATCATATGCAATCAAAAGCCATTTAGCAACGTAAATGAATATTTTTTCTTAGGGAAAAATTCTGCACCCCCTCCCCTCCCACACCTTTACGCTCCTTAAGAGGAAACGTGTTTCACTTTATTTAGGTCTATATTGTAGAATACTTTTTCTTTCTTTATACGTACTGTATGGCTCCACAAAAGTTTTGAAAAAATAGTCAATGAATAGATTTTTCCAAGGATTTTTTAAAAATATTCTAAAAGTTTTCTAAAAAATACACTAAAGACCACTCGCTCGCAGTGGACAGTATTTGTCTGATAAGTTCTAGTCAAACAGCAAGTATTTTGAAAAACTAATGAGGAGCTAGCTAATTTCGTTAATTTACCCTTAAAGGTTCCTTTTGGAAGTTCTTCGTTCTCCGAGAGGAGGTTTCCCATTTCCGTACGTGTAGTTTTTATTTATTTCAAATCCGTGTTATTCTGATCTGTACCCCCCCCCCCCCCCCCCCCCCGCCCCCCCCACCCCCCCCAATATTGCGGTCCACCACCACCACTTAAATTTTTTGTTAAGAAAGAACTAAATTCTTTTTGTTGTGGTGTATCGCAGCTTTTTTTTTTTTGTCCGGGTGGGGGGGGGGGGGGGGGGGAGGGAGTAAGAGAAAAATAAAGCATAACATTCTCTTCAATGATTAAACGATATCTAATATCAATAATTAAAAGTATTTCGGTAACAAATGTTTGTCGTATAAAGTCAAACTTTTACATATTTTGTTGGGAGAGGAGGGGTGCTTGATTGGGGGGGGGGGGGATTACTGTAGATGGGCCTTTTGTTACGCTGATCTTGATTTGCTCACAACTTTACTCTTCATTTTGCATAGTTTTATTTATTAACTTTCATAGGTTTTCTAACGGGAAGTTTACAGTAACATTCTAACGTTTGTATTTTTAAGTTCATTCTGTTTGCAACAACATTTTATATAGTTCTGATAAGCATACGTTGGGGAAAGACGTTGTTATTTGGGATAAAAAAATTAAAAAAATTAATTATTCGACAACGGCAAAAGGGTAAATGGACCATCAAGTTTTGTGACGTCCTCAGGGAGTAGACGATTGAATTCAAGAATATCTCAAACCAATTTACTCCTTAATGCAAGGCTAGGGGTCCTTGCACAGAGAAACACATATTAGGCATTAAACTCAATTTAGAAGCTTGGTCTAATCCTAGCAGAGTCCAGGGAGACAACCTTTCGAGTTGCCTGCCCAGCACTAAGTGGCTTCTCATGGTCCGGGCCCTCGTATTTATGCGCGGGCCAGAACAATATAAGTCGCCTGAGGCTTTACGTTGCGTAACTGCTAACAGGCTAATAGAGTAGCCTCGTTCCCGGCTGTTGGCGCTCGGGCAAGTTCCGGTGTAGACGGAAGTTGACCGATCACCAAGCAGCTTATGTAACTGCAAGGTGCACCATGTGCGTTCACACAAGGTGCGCCCTGCTATTCGTAAATAGCATGTTACATCTCCCCCCCCTAAGTTTTTGCTTGGGGGAAGGTAGACATACCTTATGTATTCCTCAGTACCCTCTAAGCCTGCAATAAGGTTTATAAAGTTAGTTCATAGCACATTTATTACAAATCAATACAAAACACTTTACAAAAGTCCGTCAAGTCTCAATAAGCTCATTTAGCTAAAATTCATTTTTAAACAAATTTTTTTTAATTGCCTCCTGGGAACAAAACTTGCCCAGTCTCAATAAGCTGAAAAAAACTTTTTCATTTCAACATAAAATACATACTCCATTTAAACGGCTTCTTTCCAATTCGACTAATGAATTTAAAGTTCGTTCACTGGTTTTTGCTTCAAACTCACACTTAAATTGCTTCTCTCCAGTATGAAAAAATGTTCACTTTATGCTGTTAAGCAAAGTCCATTAATAGTTCATGCACACACCGAGTTCCACACGTTTTCCACAGACAGTCTGAATTTGTTACCACATCAATCTCACTTTAATTGCTTTTCACCAGTATGACAGTCTGTACCGTGCACTTCACTCATCCACATTTTCGCCTTCCGAAGACACCTCCATCAACTAACCCTCATTGCTTACCAAGAAACGTTCTCTACCTCGGAATTGTTAGCAGCCTCCAGCTCCAGAATGTACTTGTCCAACTCGTCCATCTTTACCTCTGGCTTCTCCTCAGGTTGTCCCTCACCGGAAGTAGTGGCAGTAGCTCCGGTTGTGCCCACCTCGGGCGCTGCTGGCTGTAGTTTGGAAAAAGGGACTCCCCAAGGATTGGCCATCGGTGCAGGGAGGTCGTTCACAAACTGGTGTTTCACAATGGTTGCAGAGCTATGTCCCGGTTCACCTAGGTGCAGTTCATACGTTTTTAGTTCGTTTTCCCAGTGGTCCCTCCCTGCTTCTGGTTACAGTTGCCTTTGAGAAGAAACAATTTCTTCCCTGTCCACCGGTCCACACCTGGCTGGCAACGTGCTGTGTACGAGGGATCGTCGTCTGGGTTGATTTTTCTGTTGTGCGTAGATGTTTCGCCAAGCTGCCCTCTCGTTCCCTGGAAGGATGCTTCCTCTTGCGTCGTGTGATGGCCTTTGCAACTGGGGCATTGGGACCTGGAGCATTGGTACCCTTGTTTCCCTTTGCGGCCATTCCTGAAGTGGATGCACCATCTTTCCCAGTTGGCCATGCTTCCGCCCTCTTAGCTGATACCTGACGTCTTGCCTTGCTACGCTTCCTCTCCATCTTCCCTGGTGGTTGTGGTGGTGGGTTTGGTGGTGGATCTTCACCCTCCTTCTCTTCCTTTTTTTCCTGGTGGTTTGCCTTTGTACTGCAAATAGCCAGGGTCGCCTCCTTCTGCCATCTTAGGTTGTTTGATTTTTTTTTGATTTTTTTTTGTCGTGATGGCTCACACCTCTTCCTTGCCGACGTTATTTTTTTTAGTACAGGCTTATTCCTGTTGTCTGCCACTGCAGCCGTGCCGCTGACTGATTTTACACCAGGTTAATACGGGTTAGCACCCATCATCTCACAGTCCGCGGCACTACGTCAGTTCCTGGCTGTGCGCATGTATTTCCGACCAGCAGATCTAATCGCAACACAGCCCGGAAATTACGAAAGCATCTGTCGTATCCAGATCCGGTAGTGTACAGCTCAGTCATTCGACCTTCCGTTTTTCTGCCACGCCCACGTCGCAGCTGACTCTACAGTCTGGTAAGTGAATTTTTAAGTTGTACTTTACCCATTTATTGCTAAAATTTTGCGTTTATATTAGGATTTGTAAAAAAAAAAAGGTGGTGGAGTATTCAACACTGGAGGAATTTTGACCAACGCCTCAATTCCTCCCCTCCGCCGGTTTTATTTATTTTGGTTCGGTGAAGAATAGCCATCGCCGTTTTCCCCCGTCAAATATCCCAATATCGCTTTAGTGTTTAGGAAGAGAGGAACCATCGCTCCCCCCCCCCCCTCAAACTTTGGCAAATAAATGTTTAATCTGGCCGAAAATACATTAAAATCTGTGTTTGTGCGTGTTTTCCGCGTTCCCCTTGCCATGAAATTGACTGTTCCTGTTAAAAATCTTGGCTTGTGAGTCCGCTTTAACAAACTGTTTTTTAGTATTTCACCATTATAATGGCAGTCAATACTCCACCCAGCTTTGGGCAAAACCGACCTAGTTTGCGTTAGCACAGAGAAAAAATTTCTAAATCAGAAACTTGCTCCCCCCCCCCCTCTTCGCCGTTTTACCTTTTTCGTAGGTTATACGGGTGAGTGGGTTTGAAGGTGTTTTCCGATTGCATTTCTTTATTTATAGGAATAGCCTTTTTTTCGTGTAATTAGGCACAACTGGTAGAGGTGTGCCCTCCGAAAAAAAATAAGGCCTAATCTGTGCGACATTTAATGGGCCTATTTCGTTCCCATCTTTAATGTTGCGTAGCATGAACGTTTTTTCAGATTTTTGTACTGAAATTACGTATGGACCCGTCCATTTAGGCGTGAGTGATGCTACCACCCCTCTCGCTGCGTTGCTGAGTATGTATGTGCGGCGCACGACATATTGTCCTACTGTTAATGTAATAGGCCTATGCCGTTTGTCATAATAGACTTTTTTCTGTGCCCTAGATGTTTTCATAGACGTTTCGCTAGTTTATACATCTCAGAAAAACGCTGCACGATTTGCATCTGAACCTCGTCTAAGTCACGTGCTTTTGCAGGGAGTTGTCTCGTCGTAAGTTGAGAGAGCTCACCCCACGGACCAGTCGGGTTTCGTCCGATGTTCAATTCACTGGGTGTGAATTTACTAGATTCGGATACTTAACTTCGCATTGCAAAAGCAAATTCTTGTAAATGCAAATCCCAATCACTGTGTGTTGACGTAAAACAACGCAACATCTGCTTTATTGTCTTGTTGTGACGTTCCGTGATGTTCTATTTTGGATTGTAAGTG
>JAHWFP010003690.1:2877-37972 GCA_023313725.1 Lithobius niger
ACCAACCAACCAACAACCAAACACTCAACATACCATCAAATAACTCAACACACTAACCAACAAACAAACCAACAAATAAACGAACATACTAACAAATCAACAAACAAATAAACAAACCAACTAACAAACCAACTAACAAACCAACAAACAAACAAACCAACAAACAAACTACCAGACAAACCAATAAACAAACGAACATATCAAAAAATCAACAATCAAACTAACAAACAAACCAAAAAACAACCAACAAACACACCAACAAACAAACGAATGATATACTAGCCACAGGGCATAGGCAGTTGTTTGAGAGTGCATTTGAGACTATGTTGTGGCTCATCTTTTCAGTTGCTCTTCGCATCTTTTTTCTTGGTACATTTGCTTTCATAGCGCTGGATGGCGTTGTTACTCAACAACAGGTCCGATTAAAAAAAAAAAATTACTAACCACCTCGGGGTGTACCACTATCAATGTGCAAAATCAGGTTTTAATTTATCTAGACGTTATTGCGTGATGCATCAATTTAAACGAATAAACAAACAAGCCAACCAAACCAACAAACAAACAAACCAAGAAACCATCACTTCCACTGTCGACATAATCGAGCAGGCTTCACTTTCTTTGTTGTTTGGCGTTTCCCTCTTCCAAACATTTATTTCCAGATTCAGAATGCTCGAACATTCCATGAAATGAGCATACAACGTAGTTATAATCCACCAAAAACCAAAACTGGTGTAACTGGTAAAACTGGTATAAAGAAGCTGCCAAGTTTCCAAAAAGGTTCGGCCTTTGAAAGTAGATACATATTCATCCAAGGGAAGATTGCTAAGGTGGCTAGCTACTTAGCTAGACACATAATTACTAAAATCAAATTGGTTTAAAATAATATTGCATATGCTAAAATCATTTAAAAACACAAAACCACTAGTAAAATTATAGGTACGTGCATCCATGTTGGCGTTCCCGTATGACTCGGTTTTGCGACAATAGTTCAAACGTATGTAAATGTTGCCAACACATTCATTTTCTTGTTTTTTCTTTCGTGCGAGATGATCTTGCGACAATAACTCTAACCTTTGTAAATGTTGTGAACACTATTCTCAACAGGTCGCACGACATACTGGAAGGATTTATGTCCTTAAACATTTTGCATCGTGCTTTCTAAACAATAAAAGACAGCTGCTAGGGGTTAACACCATTGGAAAGCTGGTGAAACACCTTCAAAATCGTGTATTCAAATGCCAAATCGGTCGACGATAAGCAAAAATATCTTCAATTTGGTTTATAACCAATTTTCTGAAAACTGCTTTTGACGTCATAGTTTGATCGGGAAACTTTGACCTGCCAAAATAAACTTTGCATGAACAACTATGACGTCATGCAACCATGGCTTTTGGCTTTTGGCATGCCAATCTTGGTTTTTGGCATGTCTATCTTGGCTTTTGGTTCATTTTGGACGCGTTCATTATTCCCCAACGACATGTCCGATTCTGGATTTTTTTTTTATAAACCATCTCGGCCTTCGGCCTCACTTCGCTCCAATTAAAACAATGAAATTTCTGGCGTGCACGTGTTTCAATACACTCATTCATTGACATTAAAAATTTTGCATAATGTTTCAAATGTCATAACCTCTTGTATATTGCCTTTTGTAAATGTTTTTTTTCTCTAACGGAGTCGTGACTGGCCCCTAGTCAATTTGTTGCGGTAGTTAGCATTTTAGCAAACTTTGTATACTACATACGCATAGGAATGAAATGGGGAACATGTTTGTTTCTTTGTGCCCAATGCCTTAGAGTTGTGCCCTTCTCTACAGCTCACATGCTTACGATTGGTCATCTAAATGTAAAAATAAAATAGGCCAACAGTTCAGATGTAATATGCAACAAATCCACTATCATAGTCAAATCAATTGAATTTGCTACTTCTTCTCAGTTAGTGTTTGGTGCTGTTTTTGTGTGACTATTAAATAATAAAAGAGAAACGAATATGTAAAAAAGAACTAAGGTTTACAACATTGCTTTGCAGTCCAAGGAATTAGAGATCTATTTTGGCTCCCAATCGAACAGTATCGAAAAGATGGCCGGATTGTGCGTGGTCTGCAACGTGGCGCTAATGCATTTACTACATCTACAGCAATGGCAGCTTTAGAACTCACGAACCGCCTTGTGCAAGCTATCCAGGTATGGCACACCCTACGGTAAAATTGCTTAATGTCAAGAGTTAACGAACTACCACACAATGCATTACTTTACTTAAATTGCTGACATCTTAATCCCTTCACATTTCCTTTCCATTGCAGAGTGCTGCTGAAACGGCATATGACATGGTGTCTCCTGGCCCCAGTGTCAGGAAACATGGGGTGGTCCGGTCTAGTCGACGCAAGCGGCCGTCTCAACCAGTTGACATTAGAGAAGGAATGGCCAATGCGTACCAAGTAGTCCGAGAGGTAAATGTATTTCTGTTATCATTGTTAAGTACATTTTAATGGAATTATAAAGGTGTGTTAAATTTCATGTGGTGCTGCGTAGAAATAGTGCATAGTTGAATTTTTGAGTCGAAACCTGTGTAACAGAACTAATAGTAGTTTGTTATCAAAACATACCGAGGGTTAGGATTTAACTTTAATGGGATTTTCTGCTGACCAATATAGATTATAATTGCCAGTTTTGATTAGTGAGATATGTTAGTTTTTAATTAACTCTTTGTAAAATGTGCATATAAGGCAGTTTCCAGTCTCGGCCTTTGCATTGTAGCCCCCCAGAATTTCTCTTTCTAAATGGTGTTTGTTTGGCTAAAGGCACATAAAAAGTGAAATAAATTTAATCAGTGCCTTCAATCGGCGTTGTCATCATTAAAGACATGTATCTATGCCATGAAAATAAACATTACCTGATTTTTAGCATTCTCATTCTCTATGCTGTTTTGTACTACAGATTAAAAGCCTTTATAAGCGTTGCCGGTAGGGATCGACCGGATAGCATTTTACCGGATCCGGGTCGGTTCCGGATAATTTGACGCTAGCGCAGGATCGGTTCCAGATCTAGGTCCTGGATCCGGGCCGGTGCCGGATACCGGGTAATTCACAAAAAATGATGAAATAAAGTTGTTTATTTTTTCCCCTTATAAGTTGCAGATGGTGTTAATTTCCTTTTTGCTTTACATTACTTTCTTGCATTAAACACTGGGAGTCTTGCGCTATTAAGAGTACAGTACAAGTGCCTATAGGCTACAGCACTCTATTGGTTTGACAATGTTGCTAAATTCTGAAAAAATTTTTTAAACAATCAAACAAAGCGCTCATTAGGTTAATCAATCAGAAAAGATTTTTCTAAATTAAGGATTCTCATTCGCAGACTCCGACTCACTGTGTTACCTATTTTATACAAAATTGGATATCCTCTTGCTGTCGGCACCTTGTCATCTAACTTAATTTGCATACAATTCAACTATAATTTATGCAAATTTTACGTCACCTGACCCCACTCTCTACTCCCTCTTTCGCCCCATTCCTATCCACTGTTCTTTTGCCAACGGCACACGTCGGACGTGTTTGTAAGTTGGTGCTTCCAATTCGGTTGATGGTGCATTTCTGCCTAGTAGCGTTTATGGGAATTGGTCGAATTGTAGAAAACGCCGTAAGTTGGACTAATTGGATTTGTTCTGTCGAACATGAAACGAACAATTTTTAAAACTTAGCCGCCTTACTTTTAATCGTTTCAATCTTTACCGCCTTGCAGTAAAACTGAAAATGAACGGCGAAATGTGGCCAATACTAAAAACAGGAAGGCCTGTTTGCAGCGAATAGCGTTTCGCAAATTGGAGAAAACGAAGTAATATGCGGTCGCCTTCGAGGCGCTGAGTTGAGAGAAGTGTTGCGAGTTGAGGCAAGCGAGGCCCAAGAGAGAAATGTAAAGAGAGTTAGTCGAAACAAGTATGAGAATGTGAAGAGGGAAAACGATAACTCTATATGAATGTAGCGAGAAAAAGTGTACACGATACCCTCGAGGTTACATGATAACCCGGTGATGTGTGTATTGAGAATGCAAAGGCTTAATGAATTGTGGCATATAAATGAGTTTCGGAGATGCTTTGAGAGTTATGCGATAACTCCAGAGTTACACTATAACTCGTAGAGCGTTATACGATAGCGCTGGGCAAAAATATGGCGTACACATAAGTGTTTAAAAGCTTGTTATTTGCGGAACGTTGACGATGGCGGCGTACGAACTGTGAAAGAGAAAACACTGTGCGTGGCGGGCGATGCCATGTTTCCTGCTGCTCCGGGGGAGTAGGGCAGTGATGGATAGATAGTGACGGTGTGAGAACGCTGTGGGGCGTTCCATTTTTGCGGCCGAGGGGAAGCGGCCTGGTGACGACGTTGGCCAGAACTAATATTGTACGCCGAAACTAAAAGTTGTGCAGACTGATGATTCCTTGATGGTCGAGTTTGTACGCATGAAGTTGAAAAATATCACCGTTCAATGTCGAACGTACTTGTGAGGACCATGGTTGATTGTGATGGCGATAAACCTGGTGTAATGCCATTGGTGTTCTGTTGGTAAACAACGCCCGTTGCAAAGGCAAGTGTGCCAGACGGGGCCGAGTGAGGTTAGGCCTAAAAGACGGCAATGATTAGGATTACGAGCAATGGAGCCGATCGGTCTAGCATTACGATGTAGTAAGGCAGTAATTGAAATAATGCAGTAATTGTGGGACGAATTAGACTTGTGCGAAGTGCTTCGAAAATAAGTTTATGTACGAAATTTGAAAACGAAATTGAAATGTGGAAGCGACCACGAGGGTGGTCAGGCAATATTGGTCACGCCATTTTAGTTTTTACTGCCAGCGAGACACTTCGCCTATTTAATAAATAAATGCATAAATGAATACGGTGCTGGCCTAATGAGTGAGGAATACATGTTTTCCTGTTCGGTGAATTTGAGAACGGTGGTGCCTGCTAAGCGCTGTGAAATTCGAGACGTGCCCTGCGCATTACGAAATATTGAGCACTTGTGTGATCTGATTATTAAAGGTACGTCAGTGGTGGGCGTTACTATGAATGTGAGACGTAGATACATAGGCAAGTTGAGGGTTAACTGCCGCGAGACCTGTCAGTGCATTGTTTATAGGCATGTTCAGATGTGCAGTGTTGTCAATCGCAATTAACGCTGATTTGTGTGACAAATAATCGCCACCTCAGGACTGGTAGCAATGTAGGGGCCTTGGGGCCGATTTTGAGCAGTTTCCGAGGTGGTAAAGGGCTACATCCTTTTTGTGAAGTGGTATACCTGGCAGGTACAGCCCGTTAGGTGGACTGGCCATTATCAATGGGTGAGTTGGCCCGGCCGTGCCACCCTCCTCGTCAGGCGATTTTGAGGTGGATTGGATTGTCACTGCGGAGAGGGTAGTGTTTGGGTGAGCCTTAACACTGTTGGCCCTTACAGGTGGTACGGCTAGGAGAGCCTTGGGCCCGTGGGTAAAAGACAGACCCGGTTCCGCGAGTTGTGTGCCCGCAAGGCAGGGGGTGTTTTGGAGAAAGTTGTGGATAGGGCCTAGGGGGAGCCTGTCGTTACTTTAGCCACGGATGCCCACAGATTGTGTTTGCAACACTGGTCTGTTGCCAGAGTATTTTGGGTTCACTACGGAGGACACGGGTGCCCCTGCGGTGGGCAAGGGATGCTGATATAGGTGGCCTCCTGGAAGGCAAGAGGAGATGTTTCCAGGTGTAAAACCTTTGTTGTGCGTGACACAGAAGTCTCTATGATTCACGTTGTTGGGATGGCGAGGAGGCTTGGTACTGGCGGCGTCATGGATACGGTGCAACAGCTATGTGGGCTTATAGTCGGTGATTTAGCGGCTCGCCCGAGGGTAAGGCGGGCGACTCTGGTTCCACAGGCACCGTGGTTGGAATGCTGTAGGAATGAATTCTGTGCATTTGAATATAGTTGGTTGCGAGAGGTTAGGTGCTGTTAGCTTTGGCCTGGCGGCTTGGTCGTGCTGGGCACAGGAGGTTGGACACACTGGCCCGTGTGGTGGTCCCGCATCACCCTGGCTGAGTGGCTAGGGGGTCAGGTTGCATCGAACACCGGTCGCGGCATGGGACTGGGGCCACCGGAAGAGGGCATCATCGCCAGGTTTTGCCAGGCAGTTGGTATGTGTATCATGGCGTGGCCACCTTGTTTTTTGACGGAAACGGCGGGCACCTGCAACGAGGACTGGTCGCATGTCACCGTGGTCGACAAGGTAGAAGCTGGCCGAGCGCCACGTTTTTTAATCCCATTTTGTATAAAATAGGTAACACGGTGAGTCGGAGTCTGCGAATGAGAAATGATGATTCTACCAGAGAACTTGTTCTCGCAGGAGAATTGAAGTTCTCAGAGTAGAATCCGACGAAACTGTGTTACCTTTACGACCGCTCCCACCTACCTGGCGCTCTTGTAGCTCAGCTGAAAAAGACAGTGGATAGGAATGGGGCGATAGAGGGAGTAGAGAGTGGGGTCAGGTGACGTAAAATTTGCATAAATTATAGTTGAATTGTATGCAAATTAAGTTAGATGACAAGGTGCCGACAGCTAGAGGATATCCCATTTTGTATAAAATAGGTAATACAGTTTCGTCGGATTCTACTCTGAGAACTTCGATTCTCCTGCGAGAGCAAGTTCTCTGGTAGAATCATCATTTCTCATTCGCAGACTCCGACTCCGCACTCCGACTCCGACTACATCATTTTTCTGATTGATTAGCCTAGCCTACTGCTTCATTTTGAAAAAGAATTTGCAGGATTTTGCAACATTTGTGAAAATAGTATAGGATATGCATGTTACATTAAAATGATTCAATTTTGGTTAATACACAAAAAATTATTAATTTTAATTAGTTTTAATAATTAATAAATAATTTGAATAATTTTAATAATTAATTTTAATTATCCTGCAGTCAAGTGTTCAGCATAGAAATTTAAAAATAAAGTCGGACTAGCCTATAAGGAATTACTTACATTTTTATATATTTGACATTACAAAAAAAAAGCAATACAGAAAAAAATATATACTGTTTATATATTGGTATATACTGTTTTCTATAGGCTCCAGATTATATGTAATTATGAAACAAAGCATCAAATGTTTTTGTTTTTTTTACTTGTGTGCTTATTTAATTTGATTGGATTTCTTCACTAACAGTATATTTTTTTAAATATATATTATATAAAATCAAATCAAATTTATGTGTAAAAATATATATGAAGTTAATATTTATAATTCATGTTTATAGCACAAACATATCCAGTTTAATAATAAAAATTTCAATATAAGTATAAAAAAAAAAGATAGTTACATAGGATTGTTTGCTTTCCGGAAATATTCTTTTATTTATTTATAAAAATATAAATAAAATATTCTTTTATTTATAATTTATTAACACAAAAGATTCAGTTTAAAAGTTTCCATTAAGTTTAAAAACAAATTAGTTACTTTTATTTTTACGGAAAACCCGTCATGCATTGCATTGTTCACTTCAAAGATGGCTGCTCATGGTGGTTCAAGTTGCTCTAAAAACGCTACTCAACAAAGACCAACAACGTTATAATAATAAAGTCTTGGCCTCCTTAAAAAGTCAGCAATAAACTGTAACGTATTCTGTTCTAGTAATCGCCGTTCTTCCTTGGATTTTACGATTTATTTGGTGTAGATTACTCCCACAAACTTAACAGATTCAATAGGTAGGTGGCCATTCAAAACGTGTGAAACGCTGCTATTGTTTAGGCTGCTAAACGTTAAGCCTAATGGTCACAACGATGGTGATTATTGAACAACTTTAAAGTGCTTCTACTGTATTAAAAACATCAAAAAAGATGTCAGAAGCAGTAAACGATGCTGTAATGGAAGAATAACCCGTGGATGTTGTCATTTCAATGTCTCCTGGGTACTGCAAGTTGAATATTTTTGTAAGCGTATTTACGTAGTTGAACTTTGCAATTTCTTTAAATTATAAAAACGTAATACGGTGGTCCCGAGTAGCCTATATTTTTCTACAATAATTAACAGTATAATGCAATTCGTCTACAATTTTTTATACTCGTAGACCGCTTATTGATTTTATTAAGAAGAAAAGAAAAAATGAAGTTGATTATTTATGTAGGATCCGGTTGGATCCGGTTAAAAAAATTACTGAATCCGGATCTGGCCGGATACTGCATTATCCGGCACTGCATCCGGATATACCCGGACTCGGTCGATCCCTAGTTACCGGCATTGGTACCTACTGCATATCGGTTCCGCGCAGCCTCCCTCGTATATAAGTCGAGACGACGGCTGCATGCTGGATCTTTTATTCTCTAGGTCTCAACTGCGTCGGACGTGCTGTGTACCAGCTCATATGATCACCGGTTACCTACAATGCCACGAGCCAAGGGTGCACCGCGAGAACCTGTGGACTAGTCTGCCACACCGTGTCGCCGGCAACCGAAATTTTACCCCTTGCCCCCCCCCCCCCCCCCCTGCCTGGGTTCTCTACCTTTTCTGCGGCATGTCTCCAGTTACCGGGCATGGGAACACTTCGGACCACAGTCCCAGTCGTGGTCCCGCCTGTCTCGGTTCCCACCACATCGGTCGGGCCCACTCAGGACACAGTTACCGCACCTCCTCTTCAAAGCAGTCAACCGCAACTTCCTTTTGACTTGTCTGGTCTCCAGAAGGAGCTTTTTTTCTGCCAAGGAACGGCTTCGATTTCGGTCTTCGGGACCGTCTTCCCCGCCAACATCCAGTCCTTGGACAATCCACCACGCTTCTCACAACGTTACTGCGCACCGGTGGTATCCTTCTCGGCAACGGTGCCTCCCTCGGACTGGTCACGGAATCACCTCCCCCACGTCCTGGCAGGGAGACCGCTTTCTTTCGACTGTCAGTGGAGGCACTGCTAACCCAAAAAACTGTGGGACACCTACCCACAGTTAGAGCCATGGAGAAGACACGTGACCTTGTCCATGCGCATCTGGTGGAAGCGGCAAGGAACACAAAACGAGCCTATGACTAGAAGAACAGACAAGTGTCATTTCAGGACAGACAAATTGTAAAATTCAAAAATCACTCTCGATTTAATGCTCAACAAGGATTGACAGCTAAACTTGCTGCCAAGTATAAAGTGTCCTACAGGGTGACCTGCAAGTAGTCACTAATGACTTACCGGATGATGGCCCGCTGACAACGCTTCAGACGTTCACACTGATAACATCGCTTACTTGGAACCCTATTTCCATCCTCTTACTATGGATATGTTTTGACCCAGCAGACGGTCTACAAGACTAGGATGGTGAAGTAGCGGAGGGATCGAACGATAACGAAACAGAAGCATCAAAAGTGGATGGCGACCAGGTGAGGCCACAGTAGCGATGAGATGTGTTGACCCGTGGATCCGGCGTGACAGGCAAGGAGCAAGAAGGTTATTCTAAAGAAGGAAGATGTTTTTGCGAGGATGACGAATACGCCTTGGACTCGGGCCAGTCAACCACCTGGAAAAAGTGTCCCACATGGACAATGAAACCACCAGCATCATGGAGAACGATTATGTCTGGCTGCTGAGGAACATGCCAGAACCATACGGCTATATGTGCAACTATGAGTGGTCGGACACGATGGACAATTAGGTTAAGGGCTTGGACATTGTTTGTGACGGCAGTTTTAAAGTGATCCGTGGCTTTGCTTGCTGAGCTACATGGCTATGTTGAATTGGCATCAATACAGCCCCCACAATAGTTGTAGGTCACCAGAAACGAGCCGCCGACCGCCATATGGAAGTCATCTCCTCGGCATTCAACGTAAATCCCACACCACGTAGTCCTTCCCCCTTCCATTGAACTAACGAAAGAACCAGACCTCAGATTTGTGGAGACCGCTATGGGAAGACACGCTGCACCTCACAATCACCACCCAGGCGGGTCACGAGATGGGCAGAATTCCCGACGCCGTCATCATCATCATTATCATCATCATCATGCGATGATGAGAGCTTAGATGATCAAGGAAAGAAAAAGACATAACGTGGATGTCCAAAAGACAGATCCTGGAAAAGGTGCAACTTGTCATTTTGTACCTTCCGAGAAAGTTTTGTAAAGAGAAGCCCTCAATGCCCTCAGTACAGTTGATTACCCACTCTCTACTTCAATCAGCGGTCGTTTTCAGGGTTCACTTTGAGAAGGAGGAAAAGCGCTGAAGGCTGGGACCGATGATGGCAGCAAGAAAGACGTCTTCTTTGGGCCCAGCAATTGCAAGGCTCCCAAAGTGAAAATATAGGCAACATAAAAGGAAACGGGGAGGGTGTGTGCAAACAGGTTTCAATGGAATACGACTCGTGCCTTCCTTGGCCTTAAGTGATCCGAGTAACAACTAAGCAACTTGAATCAGAAGAGAGGGTCTAACAGCTGACCCGGCGAGCTTTATCGCACGCGGATTTAGCATTCTTGGCATCTGCCACGGCTTTTAAATCCTTCAAGAAACCGGAAAAGCAGAGGGACATCAAGATATTGGAGGAATGCCTTCGCCTCGTGGAAGTCTGAGTTCCACAAGGATGGCATCAACTGGGCATCCAGGGCTATCGCGAAGACAGTCCTTCATCGACGTGATGCATACTTGGCTGGCTAGCCAAACTTCATGAAGGAAACTTACGGAAAGCGAAAACTCCTCCCCTTCTATCGATCCAACCAGCTTTCAATGGGAAGTTACTCAACATTGCTCCGAAACTCAAAGAAAAGTTCAGACCACCTCCTAAGAAGGACCAACAGCAACCTAAGTGAGTCTACTTTGGGAAGTCCTTCGTAAATACTCTTTTTAAGGAACCCCACCCCACGCTGGTACACCGTAAGGTGGGGATTTGCCAACAATGGCATTCATATTCATTACGAAAGAATATTTCCAGATGGAAACCTTGGAATCAATCAGACAATCGCTCCAGGAAGGAAAATGGACGACATCAATCGACATGGAAAAATCTTCACATTCCCCTTCTCCCGTCTGTCTTTAAGTTCTTCGGCTGGTCGCGAACGGGATAATGTCACCTTACTGCTATTCAGTTCGGACTTTCAACAACGCCCCGCATGTTTACATCGGTCCTGCGACCAATACTGGGATTCCTTCACCAGAAGAAAGTGAAGGCCTGGACAACTGAATACTAACCTCTGTCACTCAGTTTACCTGCAGATTATTCAAGAGCCTGGGCTTTGGAATGAACCCAACCAAATCCAGGCTACACCCACCCAGGAGGTTCACTGTCCTGGGAACCTTCTTCGATCTGCATACATTTCACTATCCTCACTTGAGAGAAGAGGATTCAGAAGCTCGGAGCATCAATTTCAGACCTGAGCTCTCGGCATTCCGCTACTGCAAGGGACCTTTGCAGCCTGATAGGCAAAATGGGTTCAATGGCAAGACATATCCCAACTGGGCTCATGGAGATCGAAAAGCATACTCTGATTCAGGAAGGACAACTGGTAGCCCAGAGTGTCATGGGAAGATCAGATTCCACTCAGAAACCTACCCATCAAGGGACTTCAATAGCGGCTGCCCATCAAACTTGTTGACCGGAGTAGTGATTCACGACCCAATGCCAAGTCTGCTACTATTCATGGATGCGTCCTTACAGACTGGAGCGCACACATGAAAATGCCGAGTAGGCAGGGCCTGGTCGGAGACAGAATCATTCCTCTATATCAACAACTTAAGAGTTTCAAGCCATCGTCCTTCCAATTCACCAGTGGCAGTAACGGATGCAAAACAAGACAGTAGGAGCTGTGTCAGTAGACATATCTGAAGGGGTGGGGGACGCACTCCCTCTCCTTATACGAAGAAGTCTCGGTAATCTTCAGGATATGCCAGGAGCACAGCATTCTTCTGATCCTGAAACACATTCCAGTCAGGTTGAACGTGTTGGTGGACCAGCTCTTGTGGAGGAACACGGCAGCCCCAGCAGAATTGAAGTTTCGCCCCGCCACCTATCAGGCAATCTTCCTGCTCTTGGGGAGACCTATGGAGGACTTATTGGCCACTCGCCTGAACGTGCAGCTGCTGAATAACATGTCTCCATTTCCTAACCCACTGGCATGGACGCAAACACTTTTAGCATAGAATGGACGGATTTATACCTGTTCCCGCTATTTGCCCTGATCATACAGGTCCTCAATAAGATCCGCAGATTACTAGGCTAATACGTCCTCATTGCACCCGGGTGGCCAGTAGCTGCCTGATACGTCGACCTCCTCGAACTCCTCAAAGGAGGACCCGTCGAACTTCTATTCAGGGAACATCTAGTGACCCAATACCAGGGGCAGACGAAACATCACATCCCACGCATGCTTCATCTTCATGCGTGGAGACTATGAGCAGTAAGCTACGAGCGTCAGGATTCTCCACAGCCGTGGTGCAGACCCTCATTCAATTGCACCGTACATCCACAGTTAAAGTGTATGACGCAAAGTGGAAGTGCTGGTATTCCTGGTGCGAGTCAAAAGAGGCAGATTCGTGCAATGCCGCCATCGCAAACGTCACGAACTTCTTGAAAGAGTTCTTCGATGATGGACTTGACGTGGCGGCAATTAAAGGTTACTGGTCTCAGCATTTACGGCAAGGAGAATGTGACCAGCAGCCATGTGATCTCCTGCCTAATCAATCCTTCAGGAACCAAAGATTTCGAACCCGGCTCCTTTTTCCACCATGGTACTTGCCATTTGTCCTGGTATGTCCTACAGGACCACCGGACGAAACACTTATTCAGGTCTCATTGGTCCTTTGACAAAGACACCGGTTTATCTCGTGAAACCAGCAGATCATTTAGACCTTTTACCCTCAGTGTCAGCACACAAACTTAAAGCGTTGGCTTCGTCTAGCGCTTTTGCCTCGGGACTACCTCTAGACGAGATTGTGGCAGCTTGTTCATGGCGCAACAAAAACCCCTTCGTCAACCAATATCTAAGAGATGTCAGTGGGGCTGGTGGAGGTGCACATGTTGTGGTTGGCAGGTTTGTAGGCTAGAAGTGATGTGGCCTGACTGCTGATGATGTCAAGTGTAGCTTTGCATCAGGAGAGTACCCTACTGTAAGAAGAAATTACATATGTCACCATGTCATCTTTGCAGACAGCTCCTGGTTGAACTTGATGCACCTCCTGTTGGGCGAAGTCAGCCAATATTTAACAGGAAGTATTTTTGGATGAAAATGAAAACGGAATTTTAAAGATAAATTAGTTTTTACTTATCCTAAAATACTTACCTTTAGGTGAATCCACCCACCTTTCCCGTTCTCTTCAAACCGGTTAGTTCACCAAACGAAAATGTGGGATTGGTGGAAATGTCTGCTGGGATGTGAACAGGGATGCCACCAGGTGGGGAGCTATGGCACTTCTAAACCAAAGGTTTGGGCATAGAGCATGAAATAATTGATTGATTAATTAATGAAGCTTCTGTAGCTCACCACCAGATGGCCACCTGTTCATTACCCAGCAGGCACTGCCATCTGTCCCTTCACTGTCGTTTTGGGCACGAACCTGGTTGTGCTATTGCTCAGTTTGTTTTAAAAATGCCCAACTCGAAAAATTTCGAGTCAGCGCGTGGAAATATTGAAGTGTACTCTCAATCCGGAGGTAGATCCGTCTAGTGATAAGAAAGTGCAATGTCCTAACAAAGCTTTAAGATTCTACTTGGAAAAGACTCCTTTGACTTTACCTTCATCCGTTGCTTATTAGAGTTGATTAGACTCTTATGCGAACGGTTTGTCTGTCTGTCTGTCGGTCTGTCTGTCTGTCTGTCTGTCTGTGTGTTCGTGCTGTAGCGTTTTAACGAATTATCGGATGTCTGTCAAATTTTGCACACAGATTCTATGGCACATTTCTAGGTCTAAGTTCGAAAATGGATCGATTCCGCCGGGGAAATCGTACACTAGAAATAATCAAAGATTGTTGTTCGCAGCAAACGTACGAGGTTCGTTATTTTTTCTTCAGCCGACTGACGTCATCCATTCACGACCAATTACTGGGAACTATGTAGCCTTCGTCAACGTCTGATGTCACCACCAACCGACCAATGACTGGCAAATTATAGCACAGATCACTGACGTAGGCACGCGGCTCCTCTGATCTAGATTCGTACGAACTGGATAACAAGCTTGTATAGTCCTGTCGGCATGCGAAATTAACGTAGACTTAGGCTACTTGTTTGGACAATCGTTCATGACTGTGATGCTTATTATTTTTTTTTTGGAGGGGAAGACAAATATTTAAAACAACTTCTACTGTATGACATTTTTTTTGTTGTCAGGGGAGGGGGCGCAAATTCATAAAACTACTTTTGGGCAATGACTGCTATCTAGATATTTCATCCTTTTCAGTCGTGCGACGTGGCAGTCGGATAAATGAAATGTTCAAAATGCCGAGACTAATCGGTTTGGGGGCTTCCCGTTTCGTAAAACTGCCAAACGGTGTTGAATATTTTTAATGTTGATTCAGTTCACTAGTGTTCTAATTAAACTTACAGTTTAAAATGAAACCGATTGAAGAATCGTAGTGGGCTCGTCTTTAATTGAGAGGTGCACGCCGCCATGCCATTCAACGCAGTTGATCAAAACATGTATGGAGGGGATTTGGGGGATTGATGCAAAAAAGCTAGAAATGCAAGCGACCACTGGTTTTACGGTTGCATACGCGTCGTGGAACCGCGTCCAAGAAATCATTTGGGTGTTAGGATTGTATTCTTAGGAGGGGTAATTATTCACACGTGTTAGACAATTAGTAGCCATATCCATCGCTGTATTCGCAAGGGAAAACTAATCGACTCTCACTATAATTGGTTTAATCAAGTTTATTTCTGAGTTGAGTTTGGACAGAGCAAAGGCACGACTTACTAAATCTTATGCCCAAATGAGGTCAATCGATGAACTACCTCACTTTGAGGAATGCTTTCTCCTCATGGAAGTCAAGAGTTCCACAAGGATGGCATCAACTGGGCATCCAGGGCTGTTGCGAAGACAGTTCTTCATCGACGTGATGCATACTTGGCTGGCGTGCCAAACTTCATGAAGGACACTAACGGAAAGTGAAAACTTCTCCCCTTCTATCGATCCAACCAGCTTTTCAATGGGAAGTTACTCGACATTGCTCCCACACTCAAGGAAAAGTCCAGACCACCTCCTAAAAAGGACCAACAGCAACCTAAGGGAGCCTACTTTGGGAAGTCCTTCTTGGGAAGTCTTCTAAAATCAACCTTCTTTGGCTCCTGTAACGATTGGTTAGTGCTCACAAATCAGGATGAAAAAAAAATAAGTGTACGAATATCTACGCAATAAATGTAAACAAGCAAGGGGTGAAGTAGTTCATCGGACTCGTAACTTATTTTGATACAGTATTTGGAATGCTCTGTTATAGCTCTGCAAAGTGTAATACGCTTTGTCAGTACCAAGCTGTTTCCAGTAGCGGGTGTTTTGTTTAGTAGTCTGGTGGTTTTGGAAGGACCGGAATACATTCAGTAAAAAAAAATCAAACTTGACTTTTTCACCTAATTTTTTGTAACACAGCACCAAAAGTGTTTCAGTTTCTTCAAACTGTTCCATTGTTCTTCAAAGTGTTCCAGTTTCTTGGGCAGTTGGTGCGCATGTGTCTCATTGTCCAAGCCTGAGGAAGAATACCAGTATAGGCATTCAAAAATTTGCTAATTTGAAGAAACTGGAACACTTTTGGTGCTGCGTTACAAAAAAGTTAGTGAAAATGAACGAAAACCAGAGTAAATTGTCCGTACCATCGGTATTTGAAGAAATCAAACTTGTCACTTATATACTTCACATTATGCACATTTAAGTTTTTATTTCTTGTGAAAATTTAGTTCAGTGGTGTGCAAATGGTTATTAAAGGGAATTCATTGCCAACTGATTTTTGAAGATGACTATTTTTTCTGTAACGTTTTAGGGCCTTGGAGATACTGCACGCACAATAGTCCGTGTAGCATCAGAAGAACATGAGCAGAAGGGCATTTCTGGTGCTGTAGGAGGTGTTCTACGACAAATCCCTCCAACTGTTGTCAAACCGATAATCTTGGCCACAGAAGCCACATCCAATGTGTTAGGTGGAATGAGACACCAGCTGGTTCCAGATGCAAGACGCGAAGCTGCTGAGAAATGGAGATCAGACGAGGCAGCGTAGTTGGAAGTGACTCTTTAGTGCTCCTGTGTTTGTTTTAATACATGTACATAGATCTGACAGACAGATTAAATCTATGTGGCTGTGTGGTGAGATGATGAACTGGTGGTCACACAATACATTTTTTATGCAAATTTTTATCTGTACAGTGACTGCTGCAATGTGCACTTCCCTTCTCCAAACAGGCAATGCCACAAAAAATGAGCTGGATATGAAGAAGAGATTCAAGGCGAGGATACGTTGGCAAGGGTTATTTAATATTGAATGACAAACTGGTTCCCACTTTACGTGAACTGAAACACAAACGAGGGTTGTACTATGAGTAAATTTATTTGTGTTCTGCATTAAAAGTATGGGTAAGTCTTTATCAAATGAATGCTCTGGACCTTACTTTGTAATTTCAACATGACTTGTGGTGTTGGTAGGTAGACATGTATTTTTCTAAAATCTTCTTTTAAATAGATATTCGGTTGAGACAACATATAATTGTGAATGTTGGATTGTGCCTATGATTAGGTTTCAGCAAATATAAAAACTTGGGCTAGTAGTGGTTACATTACTTGCGACAAAAAAATTATCACTGATAACATGCACACGTCTGACAACAGATTGATAAACAAACTGCACTTTTAAAATATTGTGTGTGTTCCGTTCTTGCCTTCTACTCTTTTTTTGGTAGTAAGTTTAATTGTTTCCTCTACATTTGGAACTAGTTTTTTTTTTTTTACATTTTCTGGTACTAACTAGGACTAGGAGTTTTTTTTTTTTTTTTTTTTTTTCACAAAACACAGAAATAAGCAATACCTCATCTTCTCACACGTTACTCTTCAGCATGAAAGGTAAGTAGTGTGTGTTAAATTTGATCAATGGTTGTTTGCTCGTGCTTATTTCTAGTTGTGTTCTGTTGACTTGGACATTCTGGGTGCAGGCACTAGTCACGGAGTTGGGTGTATTTATGCAATAATCTAGTAGCTAGAATCTGAAGTTCCAACTTGGTGATGGTTTTGTCACTGCCGACTTGTAACAAAACGGTCGTAGTGAGAGTTCAGAAGCGACCAGGAAAATTATTAGTCCAGGAGGAATTCAATTTATTGTCACGGATTGATCCCAATGGACGCATTTAATGACATAATGTAGTACATAGCCGTCCAAAGAGCCACTTAACCACCTTTCTGACTTGCAACTAGCTTCTAGCTGCGAGTTTGTTGCGTAGGTATGTGCTGGATAGATTTATTAGTTAAAGCTGGCTAGTTAGTCATTTACGAACTCAAAGTACGTATTGAGATCCTGTTTTATTTCCAAGCCTCTCGTGTTGCTTGTGCTTTTCAAGGCACGTGATTTTTATTGTGGGGGCAAGATTGGATGTATAGCTTGTTAAGTCGGCTGACTTAGCTGCTGAGGTGTGCATCATTTGCAGTTAAATATAAAAGAACCAGCACTGCAACTTTTACGAAAAATAATGTAATTTTTTGCCAACCAACATGTTTACAATCATTGCTGCCAATGTGCTGAATGTGCTTTTCTTCTACTATTAGCAGTAAGTAGTGCCTACTTTACCTACACTGCTAAGATGTCAACAAAACATTTATTCACCTGCAACACCACCATCCATGCATCGGGTTAAATATGCGTTACACAACATTTTCGCTTTTGCACGTGCGTACCTGAAACTGTCCGTTGTATTAATATGTACTGAAAATTATTTTTTCTTTGATGTACAGATGTGTAATATAAGATTGGAGAACTAGCTTATGGATCATGTGGCAGTTTATTGGAGACTGGTTGTAATGTTGAAAGAAATACAACAAATTGGTTGAAGAGTAATTTATGTAGAAATGGAGTTTTATTTGTTATCAGTACACTTTAGATGTGCGTGACCCCTTGAGTGAATTTTTTTTATCACTTCCATCCAAAATGCTTCCTGTTAGTTGTTGGCATAAATCGTTTATTTAATGATGCTCAAACCTAAACTAAAAAGCTTCATTAGCTCCCATCAGGTGGCGTCCCTGCTCTTTTCCCGACAGGCACTCCGACCAGTCCTTCAAAAAACGTTTGAGTACCGACCAAGTTGGTCAGGTGCTCTTGCTCTGCTAAAATATAGACTATTGAGACGTCCGAAAGCGCTCTTATGGAAACAGTTGAAGTGTGCTCCCACTATAAAACCCCCAGGAATAAGCACACAGAATGTTGGAATGGTCGGACCTGAAATTTTCGTACGGTCCCCTGAGCCATGTGCCTACAACACTCTTGCTGAATCAAGATAATCGAGCGGATATGGGGTTGTGATTTTAGGCAGCGTAACTGGTTTGAGGTATGTAAATAATTGAAATGAAAATAATGGTAAGACCATATAACATGCGTCCAACATTATTGAGTTTACTACGAGAAGAGAGACACTGATCTTTACATCATAATGCCTGGATAGGCCAATGGTGTATTGCGTAGCGCTAAGTACAATTAAAAAAAAACTTAGCGCCAAGATCGTTTCTTCATTAAAAAAGCTAAATAAGCCTCTACACTAGTGTTTGGCATTCACAACATATGGACTAAGTTGGACCAGAAACAAGCCCCGCGTGAGCGTGTCTCTTCGCCAGACTCTTACTCTAGCTCATTAGATCGTCGACTTACCTCTAAGGAATTTGGTTGTGACCCAAAAAATTTTTTATTAACGAGTACCTTACTTTAAACTGTTAATGTTTCTCCTCACATGTCAACGTCAAAACCCCCATCATACAACGCCCATCCACATCATACTCGTTATTGCTACATCGAATCTTCTACCCTACCTGTCGATGCCACGAGTTATATTAATGTAGCTACTGTAGATGCATTTTGTCGGCCTCCATTCCCCTTTGGTGGCTATCATCTCTTCTGGGTGACTGCCGGCCCTGCCTGCGACTGCTGTTCCGGCTGGGAGACTGCCGGCCCCCCCGTGCTGGGCGACTGCCGTTCCTTGTCAAGCGACTGATGTTCCTGTCCGGCGACTGATGTTCCATTCGGGCGACTGCTGATCCTGGTGGGCGACTGTTGTTGCTCTTGAGCGACTGCTGCTCCTTGCGAGGTAGTCGATCCTTTGTTTTCCTGGTGACTGCCATTGACTGGTGGTCCCTGTTTGTCTGCTGCCCGCCTGCGCGCAGCTGCCGTTCTATGGTGATGTCGTTTTGGAGGGCCAGCTCCTCGGCTACTGATGTGCCCAGCTGGGCTGTCGTCCCTATGGTTACAGATGTCTACTGGAATTCTGTACCTTCCTGGTGATTTCCTTTCTTGAATTGTAATGTGATCTTCCCTGAAGTGTGCCTCGACTGGAATCACTTCGGCCGGAATCCCATGTTGTTTTCCTTGACGGGTCTTGAACGTCTCTCCAGCCGTTGTGTGGTCCTGTTCGAGAAGCGTCGCCACCCTGTTCCGGGGCGGAGGAGTTGATCCAACCGGGCAACTGTCATTTGCCGATGGCCCCACAGTCGCCGGCCCCACTGTGAAGCCCTCATCGTCGTTGTGGAGTGTTTTGAACGTCTGGTCCACATCGGTCCAGAAAAGATTGTTGTTTCTACTTGCCGGTCAGAAAATGTACGCTTCCTGTAAATTTGTTTGTATTCAGTTCCTGGATGCTCTTTACCCTGGAGGAATCAAAACTCTTGTGATGCGCCCAGCTCAGACACCCACCTTCGCATGCGCAGGTTTCAGCATGCGCAGGCCCTCCATAAATGGTGTTACGGCGATAGCCAGCCATCTATTTTCCTCCAGCCTCCGACTTGGTCACATCGCTCCTGTCGCCCACCATCTTTGTTTCATTCGCCATTCGTCGTTCGTCGTTCTCCCAAGCTCATTGCATCGTTCGCTGTTTTTTTTTCCGGCCACTCGGCAGCACACTTCCATCACCCATCTCTCGTTGCTTCGAATCCTATGCCGGTCACAGCCGTTCGCCACTGCACGTATCACACGACCACTGCTGTGCCGTTTCCAGTCGTTCATCATTAGGAAGCTCATTTAACTCGTCCCTTTCACTATTCGCAGGCTCGCTCCCCACCCGCATACCTGTTCTTCTCTTACGTCGTTTGTCGTTCGCAAGACGCTCTCGCCACTGTACTCGCAGTTCATTCGCCGTTTGCAAGTCCATTCGCCGTTCGCAAGCCGTTCGCCGTTCACAAGCCCATGCCAATGACAAGCCCATTCGCTACTTCATCCCATTTGTCGTTCGCAAGTCATTCATCGCTCGAATCGTTCATCGTTCGTAAGCTCAGTCGCCACCTGCGCATGCCAGTTCTCCTCTTGCAAGTCGTTCGTCATTCGCAAGACCCACTCGCCACTCACAGGCCCATTCGTCATTCGCAAACTCATGTAGCGGTGCAGACTGGTTCCAAGGTGCTCTCAATCTTGCACTGCCATCTGGTGTACTCTTCTAGCGGTTTTTATAGTAATTGGGTGGCCGTTTTTACTTTCGCGGAAAACAAGCCTGCTCTCTACAGACCCGGCGTAGGGAGTAGGGAACTCTGATGCCTGAACATGCCAACTATTTACTATATCTCCAATAATGGTTACGGCTGCCACCAGGTGGGTTTAATAGCGAATCCTGGTTCTAGGGCAGTTAATTGACTAGCGCTACAAACCTGCTATTAATCAACAAATAATAAAAACGTTGGCATTTACTCTTGGTTTAATGACAACTTATTATTTACAGTTTACATTACGTGAATGTTCAAAAATAGTTTACATAAAACTTCGGACTTATAAGTTTGAGTGAACTTCAAAAATACAGTAGGCTTTACATTAAAGCAGTTGAGTTTCAATAAAAATCAATAATATTAAACTCCCAAGATTTACATGAAATCGGCACTAATTTACTTTACAGTGAAAGCAATCGAATTTTGAATAGAATCAAAAACACATAAAAAGAACTTTACATATCCTCTTTAGTAATCCAATTTGTTCAACCTAGAACTTTACATAAAAAGCAAGTATCCTGCAATACTTTTTAGTAATCCAACACCCCACTACCTGCAAGTTAACAGAGCTCCATCACTGAAGGCCTAACTGCTTCATTGTTACTTACGTAGTTGGTGAAAACTAACTGTTGCCGTTTACAAGTAGTTAAAAAAAAATGTTAGTTTAAAACATTAAAGCTGGGTTTTTAGGAATAGTCCCGTGTTACTCTTAAGTATGCAAAGAGAAAGTGCCTAAGGCTAATTCTCTGCATATCGCGGTCGTCGACCTGTCAATTTAAAAATTAAAATCTAAAATTTTGAATAAGTTTCAAAAAATTAAATTTAAAGTTTAAACTAGCCTACTAAGTCCATAGTTTTTGCTACTACTACCTTTCTGCTCGGCAAGACAGTGAAGAGGCATTCCGATTCCCTGAACCGGCGTAGTGACTGGTGGCGATCGTCAGGTGAGCATGGCTATCGTATGCTAGCGCTGTTTTGTTATATACCTGCGTGTAGGTCTTGCTGACGTAAGCACACGGACCCCAGAGGATGCGATTTTAGTATTGCAAGTGTTGTAACGTCATGGTGACGTGAGTGACAGGCAGTCAGCTGGAGGTTGGGCTTGTTGCTATGCAACGTGATTGACAGCTTACCAGAAGAATTTGCGAGCAATAGATGAAGTCTGCTCTGGATGGCTGAGAGCCTAAATTTTCGGAAATGCTGCATCCTGATAGGCGAAGGGCCGTTCGGCAGGTAGAGCAGCACAAATGCATGCGGTAGTGAACAAGAATTCCCATGCTAAGTCTAAAACTGAAGGGACAAAGGCGTTTTGAAACCTAACGGATTTTTCGTGGTTTGAATTGATCGCTATTTACAAATGCGGTTAACAGAAGGAGATGTCACCATTATTGCCTTGGGATGCCAGCAGGGATTGTTGTAGAAGGCATTATTAAAAATAAAAACAAAAATAAATGTACAAGAATTACATTGTTTGCCGGGAGGTAGATCGCGTATTGGATGGCGTTGCGTTGGCGTTGTGAGGTCGCTGGTGTTTTCACTTTATCGCGCAACCCTGGCGCGATGGAGAGGAGCTGCCCTTTGAATGACGCCGCTTTTTGTGAGTCGCTTCACCCTGGTAGCCAGGGGCAGTCGAGACCAGGTCAAGCCCAACCCCAGAGCCAACCCACCCAGGGCGGAGATCAGAAGGGAGCCAGAGGCAGAGGTTTTTCGGGCAGGGGTAGTTTTCCCTGAAACTGTGGAGGAGGTCGCAGACCCCCTGACGCACTGAATTGATGACATTCTGGCACGTCCCCCCACCCCCCACCGGGAAGGATATTGCACCACCTCGGAATGTTGGAGCGGATCACAACAGACAAGTTCGTACTCGCGGTGGTGGCGCGAGATTATATCCCAAACCTTACTTCGGCGCCACCACTCGCGTTAAAACCACCACACTGGCTACTGCAGCAGCTGGAGCCACCGGAGTATGTGACGGAGATCGAATCGTTGATCAGGAAGGGGGCACTGGTGGAAGCACCAGCAGACACCCTGGGGTTTTTCAGCCCGGCGAGGGTGATCCCCAAACGGAACAAGGGTGTGAGGTTAATTTTCAATCTGCAATACCTCATCTCAACAGATCATTTCAAGATGGAAACGTTAGCATCAATCAGGGAGGCAATCCAACCAGGCGATTTCTCCACATCCATCGACCTGGAGGATGCCTACCTTCATATTCCACTACACCCGAGTGTACATCATCTGTTCCGTTTGGTTTGCATAGGGAAGGTCTACCAATTTGTAGTCCTTCCCTTTGGCCTGTGCTCGGCGCCACATGTGTTCACGGTGTTAATGAAACCAGTGCTCTCAGTGTTACATTGTGCCCTTCTATGTGCACATGCATATTTAGACGATTGGCTCCTATGGAATCAAGACAGAGATCAATTGTCAAGAGAGACACAGAGGTGCATTAAACTCATGGGGCAACTAGGATTAGGTGTGAACGTAGTGAAGTCGAGTCTTGTGCCACAAGAGTTCGAATTTCTGAGGGCGTGGATCGACACCCGCAAATTCAGTATCCGACTGTCGGACGAAAGAGTTGTACACATGTTCAGGGCAGCACGAGAGCTCCTCCAGGTTCAAGGCATTTCTGCTAGGGAACTGTCACAGACGATAGGCAAATTGAACTCTTGTGTGATGCTGGTCCCCATGGGATCGTGGAGGGTCCGCCCGTTACACTGGTTGCGGAAGGTGGAGTGGGCCCCACGGTGGTCTTGGGAGGACTTCATTCAGTTGGACAGGGCGCCGATTGAGGCCATAACCTGGTGGACAATCAGGAACAACCTTCAAGCAGGAGTGCCAATCCACGCACCGACGTCAGATTGGCTGCTACTCACGGACGCGTCCTCCTCGGGGTGGGGCGCGACCATGGGAGAAGAACAATCGGCCGCCAGTGGTCGATGGAGGAACGTCTCCTACACATCAACGTGTTAGAATTGAGGGCAGTGTGGCATGCCCTAATACTGTGAGCACGCAAACTGCAGGATTCTTCAGTGGCGGTCCTCTCGGTAAACACGTCGGCGGTTTCCTACCTCAAGAGAGGGGGGAACGAGATCGGCATCTCTTTACGCGGAAGTGCACCAGATTTTCATCCTTTGCGAGGAGTTCAAGATCACACTCCAACCAAGGCACATAGCGGGGAACTTGACCGTGCTAGCGGACGAGCTGTCAAGAGAAAAAATTCCGACGACGGAATGGCGGCTCGACCTAGAGGTGTATCGGTGCCTCTTTCACCATTGGGGCACATAGACAGTGCACTTGTTTGCCACTTGTTTCTCTCTTCGTTTCGCCCTACCCAGACGCACAAGCGATGGCAACGGACGGACTGAGCGTCGAATGGAACAACATCTACGGGTACCTGTTGTTCAAACTCATACAGACAGTCCTCAACAAAGTCAAGGAGTCGAACGGGACGTTCATTTTGATTGCACCATGGTGAGAGGCCGCACCATGGTTCGTGGAGCTGTGGAAGATGATGAAGGAAGTGCCGGTAGAGCTGCCGTCGCGAGCGGATTTGCGGGTTCGACCCACCACCTCAACACCACCATCCTCCACTTACACGTATTGAAGTTGTGGAGACAGTGCTCAGTGGGGAGGGTTACTCCGACGTGGTTGCCAGTGTAATGGTGGAGTGCATAAGGAATTCTAAGTCCATCTATGAAGGCAAGTGGCGAGGTTGGGTGGTGTGGTGTGAATCTCAAAAAGTTAACGAACTTGACCCCTAGTACTATAAAAGGGTATAGGGCAGCCATAAATTCGATTCTCGCACTATCGGGAAGGAGCGAAGTGACGGAAAGCCCAGCTGTGTCTAGGTAGTGCAATCCTTTTGTACTCTCAGACCGAGGTTGAGGAAACTGTACCCCGATTGGGACCTCACGGCGGTCCTACAATCTTTGGCAGAGGCACCGTATGAACCATTGCACGAAGCATCGTGGGAACACCTTACCAGGAAATCTGTGTTTTTACTTGCTCTGGCGTCTGCATCTAGGCAAGGTGAATTAGCGGCGCTAGCGAGGGGTAGAGATTATTTTCGGGCATCGCCTCACTGTTCCCGTATAACATTGCTGACGCACATGGAATTCAGGGCTAAGAATTCGAGACAGGAAACCTTTAGTGATCAATGCGTTGGCACCAACCCTGGAGATGGGATGCTTGGATCGGCTACATTGCCCAGTCAGGGCATTGCGATTTTATCTGGTTCGTACCAAGGAGGTGGTGGAGGAACAATCCGGGCAGAGGGACAGGTCATGGGTCCCTCTGTTCGTCAAACTCACACCGGACGGGGAGAAGCTTACAAGAGAGCCGGCGACACCATCCACCATTGCTCGGTGGATTTGGAAGACAATTGAGGAGGTGCAGAGACACAGGGGAAGTCTACTACGAAGACAGCCAAGGCTCACGAGGTGTGTGCCTTAACCACATCTTGGGTTTTCGCAGCCGGGACACCCCTGAGCGAAATTGTACAAGCCGGAAGGGGGAAAGGAATAAACACCTTCGTGGCGCACTACTTGCGAGGAGTAGAGATGTGAGAAGTGAAGAACGGACATCAGCTTCATGGCGGCGGCTAAAGTAAAGAAAAAATTAGGTAAGGGGTATATGCTTTTCACACACTAAGTGGTGACCAGTGAGATTGTTGTAGTTCTGTCATTTGGGTACTTTTGATGGGGCAACAAAGGACTTGCGAAGGCGAGGGTTCGACGCCTGCGTTTCGTAGGACAAAGTCAGCATTAAAAATACTTGCCTGTAAGAACCCACCCTCCTCCCGCGTCGAACCGTGCCTGCGTTTCGTAGGACAAAGTCAGCATTAAAAATACTTGCCTGTAAGAACCCACCCTCCTCCCGCGTCGAACCGTGTATGCGGTGAGACAAACTGTGTGGAGAAGCGGGAAAGGGGCACCATCTAGCGGTGGACATGAACCCCGGGGAGCGCCATTGCAAGGACCAAGAAGTGCATAAATTTCACGAGGGCGAATTTCACGTTTGGGACGGGTAGCATTTCCAATAATTGTAAAGCATCAAAAATACAGGTAAGTATTTTAGTCTAAGTAAAAACTATTTTTAGAGGTTAAAACCTTGTTTTCTCTTCCACGAACTAGGAATAATACTGCCAAACCAGGATAAGAAGAAGCTTGTTGTCGAAATCCTGGTCCTGAATGGGTCGCTGGTGATCCAGAAGATGAAGCGACTGGGTCGCAGATATGGCACTTGGAATCGACATAACCGTAACATAGTAACATTGTGTTACTTCGTTAAAACGGTAGTACCTTCGTCAACCAACAAAATACCCTTAGTCCAGCTTTTGTCGAACAAAGAGCGTGCTCCGATGTCGACATGCGGATGCATGAACGTTAAGAATTAATAAAATAAATCAAAACATAAATGATCCCAACAAATTGGAAATCAATTGCACGAAACTGAAGTCATTATCATAGACCCTAGAAACACGCACGGGCACGAGGCAAGTCTCAGAATTAAAAAGACGAAAAAAGGCACGTCTGAACACGATGCCTGCCTACGAAAAAGTGACAAGATGGCTGCCGCTAGGATTGCACACGCGATTAGCCTGAGGGCAAGCTGGGTTGTAGCATGAGCAGGTAAATGAGCAATAGCTCACGATAAGCTAAAAAGTAAAGTTAGTATTTTGGGATAGTAAAAACAGTTTTTCCGATTAAAATTGTTGTTTCTCCACACATGTCGACGTCAAAACCCCAGTCATACAACGCTCCTCCCCATCATACTCGTTATTGCTACATCGAATCTTCCCGCCCTACCTGTCAATGCCATAAATTATATTAATGTAGCTACGGGCACGTTAATGAGCAACGTTACGTCTGAAGTAAAGTCACTAAAGTTCTCACTTCAGGAAAAAGTTTGAGATATTGTTAAGACGCAGATAGGCAAGCATAAATTAGCATAGAATCAATCCAAGATGGCAGACGTGTTACTTCAGGAGACAATGACCCTGACCGTACGTACAGGTCCGATCACTCCCAACCCGGGCGCAGTTCGCCGCTCGTAACCCTGAAGTTCCTCGTGACACCTGGAACGTCGCATCACACGTCCCTTTCTGCATTTCTTCAACAAAATAGTTTCCGGCACGTCGCTTTGTCGTACCCAGCCTGATGTCGCCATTGCCGCATAACCCGCCAAGGCTCATCAAAACAAGTCTTAATCTGCTCCACAGACCAAACCAAGCAAATTACAGCCGAAACTTAAGCATAACAAGCAAGGGAGAAGGATGTACTGTAAAGAAGCCCTGTCTCCAAACTTGATTGGGGAGGCAGCCCGATCCCAAATATCTAAAATCTGGGAAACCAAACTGAAGACGCAATATCACCGCTTCGACCTTTTTTTAACACCAACATATGCCTATCTACAAAACCAGACACACTTTTTTCCATAGCTCCATCAATTTTCAACAAAATCAAAATCCGCTTGGGTCATTTTCTAGCCCTCAACAAAAACTATCTTTCTGCGCAAAACTCAAAAACTCGGACTCCACCATTTTTTAAACCAAAAAAGGCTGAAAGTGCCTCCGTTTTACAGAAAACGACTACAACTACTCTCGTTTCCATTTGTAAAAATGCATATACTGAATTTCTTTGGCATAAACACCCAGCTTAGTGTTGTGCTAGGAAAGGGGTGTTAATTAATGCCCAGTCAGTGAAGTAACTACAAAGCTGCAGTGCCTGCAGTCGCAGGGGGGCGCAGCTGAAATGGAGAAAAATTCTACGTGTTACGGAACTATAAAACAAAACGATTACTAAAACAGCTGTGTATTTAATATTTACATTAGTTGTATCCAAAATATATTAATAATCTGAAGCATGTGTTCTAAATTTGAATAAACTGTAAAGGGAAGAATCATCTTACCTTTGCAGTTAAAACTAAATCTTTCAGCTAACCTTTACGAATGCATGGAGTGTTGCGTTGCCAGTGGCACCATACGGATATGCTTGTTGCTTGTATCAATGAATTTGAAGAATGTATAGCATGATTTGAATGACTTGACCTTGACTAATCTACTGACTAAACTAAGCCAACTTCTGTGACTAAATGGATGCTTGATATAACTTGAATCATTATCATTAAAACTTAAGGCTACTATAGAAGTTAATTACATGGTTCTCAGGACCGCACGCATGGGTTTGTTTCTTAGTGCACGAAAGTTTTTTCTTTTTAAGCCGTAGAAAAAAAAAACTTTACGATCACAGTAACGCTTTCACCAAACACTTCCTGAGCCCAAGCTCCATTCAAATGACGGCTTCTAAACAAATCTAAGGGCTTTTCACAGGCATGTTACAAAAAAAAAAATTGGATCTAAATAAAAAACTTTACCCAAAGTGAAACATTGGCTCTCTCAACATAGCTTAACCTTGTATTAAAACGTAGCTATTATACTCCTCAACAAAATATAAGATCCTGGAGTTGTTTTGTTTGGTAAAAAAAAAACCATGGCTCACATCTGAAAAATCGTGAATAAAAATTAAAACCCAAAACAAAAAACATCCCGCGCTTGTGTCATTTTTTTTTTACTACTTCGAGAACCGTTCATTTAAATTTTAGCGGCCGAAAAGCTAGCGGTAGTGGCCATTTTGAAATTAAAAGTTAACTGCAAATTCCGACTACTCATCAAAATAAATGCTGCATTACCCAGTGTGTCAGTCAGAGAGAGATCGGCCAGCCAGAAAAAAATATCCCCTGAAAGAAAGCATGCAAGATGGAGAATGGGAAGACGCTTGCACGACAGTAGTACTACATAACATCTAGAAGCATGCAAGCACTTCTCCCAGTTAGTTCCAGATAGTTAGTGCGTATTATTTTGTTGGCGTTTAATGGCATCGTATTGTTGGCATCAACTGTTGTATTAAATCACACTTCGTTATCTGAGCGAAGGCTAGCGACTGCATCGGTGTTTTTAGGTGTGACCACTACATGCTGAATGCTGATGAGCCATAATATCAGAACGTTGGAAAAATCTTGTATATCTGCGCGTTCAGCTGAATTAATACAATAGATTCGATTTTTTAAACCATTACAATGATTGTAATAAATAGTTAAATAAATACTAATGCAATTGTTGATGTAATACTGATCATTAATGTTTTGATTTGTTTATCTAGAAACACAGTAGTGTGTAGCGCCAAGTTAGGCAACAAACATCACATCAATCTAATTGTCGAGGTTGTAGACCATTGTAGCGTGACACCATTGCATCAAGTTCTTGGGGAAAAATAATAATGCGGTACAAAAGCTTAAATTGTGTTGATATCGTGAGCAATGACCAACCTCACAAAAATTAACTCTTGTAGGAATGATAGCTAAGCTGCTTTCAATGCAAAATCTGACCCTCAATAACGTTGTAAATGTGTTAGTAGTTACTAGCTAGCTAGTCCGCTCATCCTCGTGTTAATTTCCATAGGGGATTATTCATCGATACCGAAATAACGGGAAGGCTTCCAGCTATGATATTGGACGAATGGGTGCAGTATAATACGAACTGCGTACCTTTATGGTTTGAAGCTTGGGGGCGTAACTGGAATGGCGTGGGAGGGCGCGTAATTACCAAAATATTATTATAACCATTGTTAGTATTGTCGACATCGTCTCTCATTGGACGGACAAAGTTCGGACGATGACAACGTGTATACTGACATGCGTGCCTAGACACACACTAGTGCATCACGATAAATCTAAACAACGTTGCAAAGAAATTGTATTCACGTCCAATTCACGAAAAATAAACCAACTGTAATAAAGTCAACTGGTAAAGAGGCCACCAAGTTTAGAGTGGTTCGGCCCTTCAAAGGAGTGATATCAACACAGCAAAACTAACTAAATAAAACAAATTACAACAAAATTAAAACCAAACCAAAAACCTATGAAGAGGTGACTAAGTAGAGAATGGTTCGGCCTATAGGCAAAAGATAGTAGCAAATTGTTGAAAACCAATTTCTTGTTGATGTGGCACTTTATTACACATCTGCACGGTAGTGGAGTTGAGTCAATACACAATTAAAAAAAAACAAAAAAAAAAACAACCAAAACTGGTAAAGGGGGCCTCCAAGTTCCTAATGGTTCGGCCTTTCAAAGGAGTGATATCAACACACCAAAAGATTCGCCAACTTAAAATCACACCGAATAATACTTTGGACGTTAAATGAAAACTTGCACGTTGCTACCGAAAGTAGCAATGTTCTAGTTTTCATTTAACCTTCGAACTATTAAGCGGAGCGATTAACTTACGAATGTTTTGGTGTGTTGATATCACTCATTTGAAGGGCCGAACCACTCGGAACTTGGCGATCCCTTTTACCAGTTTTGGTTTTTGATATAATTATTACTGACTCACCACGTTGTTAAAACTTCCGAGTAATTAACAAGCAATAAAATAATAAATTAATAATAATAGTAATAAAATTTTAGTTGTTACTGAACAAGCTAAACAAACGGAAATTTGCTGTTGGTTCTATTGTGTTGCCTCCCTTAAAGTGGCACTAGCACTGATTGAAAAGCGAACGAAAATACCATGGCGCCATCAAGCGGAAGTGATATTATTAACCTTTGCAGTTTACTCCCAGGTGCACGAGGACGTACCAAATTTTCACTCAATAATTAAGGAATGTTTGCACTTGTTTCGTTAAAAGGCGTTCCATCGCTTGGGTCAAGCAAGTGCTTAGATAGTACTAGACAGCACTAGATGTTGCCAGATTCTACAGACTTTCGATCGGTGATAGTGCCACCTTAGAGCAATATGGTGACGCTTTAATACTGAACATTATTGTTCCTTGCAATTCCAGTAACTGTTGCTTCGGCAGAACGATAGTTTTCGAAACTAAAAATCATAAAGAATTACCTCAGGCGTACCATATCGCAAGAGCAGTTGAAGGGGCTGGCAATATTAAGCGTAGAGTGCCACAAGCTAGGCACAAGTAAAAATTAAATTAAAAAATTAAAATACACATGTTCAATTAGTCATAAATTTGTTTGTGGGTTCCTGGGTGAGAGGGCACACACTGGAATTTTGCAGGGGGGCGCAACATGACGTTGTTACACCACTGTGCCCAGTCCCTTTCACATACATGTTTGAATCATTTAGTCTGTATCTTTGAAGTTTAGATTCTCAACCACGATTTACATTAGCACTGAATGTAGCTATATTTTCACTTCAACCAAATAGAATTACTTGCTTCATTTAATGGCTAACTTAATTTAAATGCATTTTATCATTTAGCTGGTTTAACTTAGAACTTATTTATCGTTTGCAAAATGTTTGCATTTATTCTATTTTAACCTTTTATTTAATTAATGCTACTTTTAGTCCTATGTACAGTGTGGTCCACAAAAAAACTGACGACCCAAAAATTTTTAAGTCCAACTTTTCAAGTTGGCACCCCTCAGAAACACGAGAGGACAGAAATCAAAGCTAATGAGGAAGATTTCTGTCCTCTCCTGATTGTGAGGGGTGCTAACTAGAAAAATTTGGACTTAGACAATTTTGGGTCGTTAGTTTTTTGTGAACCACTCTGTATTTATCGGTAAAATTACCGAAGTTTTTATTTTCTGTATGCCGACTAAAAGTTACATTACCTGAAATTTCTAGCATTCTCCTTCTCCTTCTCAAAGTTAAGGAGTCCGTCAACCTCGCACCCCCGTGCACAGCTCGCGACGTTTTTTTGCACGACAGTCCGTCCATGTATAAAAGTGTCGTGAGCATGAGCATCCGCGGGACATTTTTCTCCACGGCCAGACCTGTTTGGACGTGCTGTTCTCTGCTCTCCAGATTTGCTAACTGTGATCTGAACGGCCCTTTGAATTATCCCCCGTGATCGCACCTCCAAGGGAGGCTTCAGTCCAGATTAGTACACTGCCTCCCTCGCCCTCTGGAAATTTGGTGTATGTCCTCTCACCGCCTGTGCCGGGATTCTCCAGTCTTTTTGCTGCCTGCCATCGCTCGCCATCTGTTTGGCTGTCATCAGCAGGCTCTTGGTTGCTTTGCCCTTCGCCTGCTGAAACCTTAAGTCAAGAACAAACAACTAAGCGGCGTTTGTCTCGTCCCTTGGACGGGCCACTCGATCTCTCTTGAAAGTCGTCACGTTGGTCGTCTCCTCCACCATCGTCCATTGGCGCGGATCTTCCAAACGAACCTTTCTCCAAGGGAAATGGTTCACGTTCTCATGAACAAAGCCCTTCATTCCTTCTGTCGCAAGCGTAAAGTTTCGCCTTGCCCTACATCCCCGACTTGGTATACGCACGACTGGGTGGCTGCAACAGCGTCTGCTGGTTAGCCCTCGTAAACGTCAACATTCATCTTTCAATGTCCCCGGTCCTTCGACCATCCAGCGACCTTCAGCTTTTCGACCATTGATGCCTCCTCCTCTGTTTCCCGATGGCAATTACTCGGACGTCCTGCTAACAACACTCACCATCCTTCGGGTTGTCTCTTGATGACTTTGAGTTCCGGGCACGCTCACTTTGCTGCTTCATTCGTTGACTACTCTCCCGGACCTTCTGAAGACCGTCGAGGACATCACTCCAGATAGTTTCCACTAGAAGCATTCGCTCTCTTTACCCAACTCTCTCAAGAACCGCGGTCTCTCCACTGGATTTGGATAAATAAAATTCACTGTTAGTTTCCTTGTTGAAAAAACAATGTGAATAACGTTGATATTTGCCTAATTACTAACTACTAGTAACACTTTTTTTCATTCACAAAAATAAATTCTTCCATGCGGTGAATAAAGCTGGTTCTTAGCTCATTTTACAGGTATTGCTCTGGATATGTGCCCTTTTCATTAGGCCTCTTCTACAGTAATTGGTCAAGTGGTTCAGGAGCTAGGGACTTCTAAACGAAGTTTGTTTTAAACATTGTTATTGTGCAACAATGCCAGACTGAACATTACATAAATCGTAGTCTGTAGTACTAATAAGAAAAAATAATCATTAGCAAAGGCGGGTAGCCTTTACCGTACGGTTTGACCATGCTCGGACTGGCCATAGTGCCGTTGTGCGAATGACACAAGCGCCCTTTGGCTACCATTCTTTCGGCGCCCCTTTGGTAGTCTATTTTTTTTCTCCTCCCTGCAAAGCAAAATTAATGGTTTTTGATTCCATGTCCGCTGATGAATTTTCTTTCCAGGCACAAATCCCTTCCCTTCCCTTCTTTCTTTATTTGCATTTTTAACTCGCCTCCCTCAATCCACTCCAACAAATTTTCCAAAACAGCATTACTGGAAATATAAAACGTGTGTTAAAGAATGCACTCCAAAGCCAGAAATGGCGACAAAATATGAAGATAATCAAAGCATCTCGAGCTCCACCCCAGATTTTGCTTCTGCTTGGGGAGCTAGAGCGCTTCCCAAAACCCCTATATAGACGGTTGGAAGCACCATCACTTCATCCAAGTTCATGGCGCCCCACCCTGGTCATTTCGATAAATGGCACAGGCGCCCTTTCCTACACAGTCCGACTCTGGGTTTGACCTCGGTCTCCCATGTTAAAGCCGAATTTCGATGCTTAATTTCTTCGTCGTCTTTCTACATTTTCCACTGAAATTTGATATATGAGCTTTGGGCAACAAGTGTACCAACTTTTATTAATTTCCAATTTTACACATCGGAGATCTGGACTTGAGCTGAAGTCGTGATTTTCATTTTTGGTTTCTTGTAGTTGTACTTCTATTTGTCCTAGAAAGCTGGTTCTTAGCTCATGTTTAAGGCTGTGCCGGTGCCACTTTTTCCGATACCGGTGGCCGTTTACCCGGTTTCGATCCCAGTACCGGTACTATTGGTCATGTACCGATACCGTGCCAATGCCGATGTAAAATGATAACTTAATAAACGATACAGAGCATGTTGATACGTCAATAATTTAATGGTGTAACAAACGTAACACTTTTACAAAAGAATTGTTTGCTTAACAATTTGTAGCTCAACGAATTCATGTATTTTTTTTTTCAGTGTTGACTGTAGACATTTTGTAATTATAGGCCTTTCCTTTACTGACTTAGTTGTATGCTAAATAATTTCAAAATATTCTATTAAGAAACGTATGGGTTGCTTAAGTTTTAGTAGCGTTGGGAACAATATACCATATTAGTCACGTATGAAAATGCCGATTCTGGAAAAAAACCAAGCCCATGCCGATACTTGTTAACCCGGTGCCGATCTGATACTGGTACCAGTATTGGTATCTGCACAGCCTTACTCATTTTACAGGTATTGCTCTGTAGATGTTCCCTTTCCATATAGCTTTTTCTAACTGGTCAAGTGGTTCAGGGGATATGGAGCTCTAAACTACCAGATTGTTTTAAACATTGTTATTACCATACTTTTGCCGTTTATATTGTTGTAAACAGTCCTTATAAATCTCGGTAAGAGCAGTACAACAATGCCAATGCAACCTATTGTCCCAATAAGTATACATGTATACTTATTGCAACAATGCTTCATCTTCTTTAACAAATGAAAATCTACGAGAGATTGACCCTGGTTTCTTAAAACTGGTTCACCTTCCACTTCAACCAAAGCTTGGCTCAAAACTTCATTTTCATCTTTGTCAAACAGTTGGTCAACGCCCAACAAAACGCTGAATTTAGCCGTAATACAAATGCAAACGTAAAAAAAACTATCAAAGCGGATGAACAGACAACAATAGACGAGTGGGCGAATATGTGGAGAAGTGTGTGCTCTTTCATTGTTGCTGGTCTTCCCTCCGTTGTAACAATGAAAAGTCAAGCCGTGCTAAACCAATTTCATTACCATTAATGGCCATAAATAAACACGATCAAACACCGAAACCAGCCTTTTAGTACGAAAAAACTATCCAATAAATCACTTACTGTACCCCATTGTTGGAAAAAGGATGGCTATAACTGTCACGAGCACCTGCTCGCGCCAGGAATTGGTGCCCCTTTCAGGCACTGTGTTTGTCTTTCCAGGTGTGCCTTGCGCTGCGCGCATGCGCTGGTGTATAGGAGCACCTGGCTGTTAACTCGAAACCGCGTCTCATGACACTTGTAAGTTGACCTGAAGCAGTAAACAAGCATGTGAGCAGTTGGGAGTCCGGTGTAATTTGTTGTGTAGCTGTCCCCGGAGCATCCAGAGGAGGGGGGACAGTCACATCTTGGCGCCACGAACCAGGCCGAACCCTGGACGCAATTCGGACATCTCTCACGGTAAAATGAACTG
Source organism: Lithobius niger (assembly GCA_023313725.1). Taxonomy (NCBI): domain Eukaryota; kingdom Metazoa; phylum Arthropoda; class Chilopoda; order Lithobiomorpha; family Lithobiidae; genus Lithobius; species Lithobius niger. Next base: position 37,714 of record JAHWFP010003690.1, read on the forward strand.
TACAAAAAGAACGAAATTCGCACTGCGTTTAGCACGCAATAATGGCATGGGCGCCCTCATTTTTAAAACCTCTTGCGATGAGCGGAAATTTTAAGTCAGTAGCTAAGAATTTTTAACGAAATGCAAGTTCAGATAACTGTCACTGTCTTTTAAGTTCTAGATTGAATACTGCAAACTCGGCGGCAATTGTGGAGATTGATACAGTCCCGTCCAAACTTCGAAATTGCGTACATCTATCAAAACGAAACCAGGAGGAAGC